>CAHIKZ030000002.1:4630000-4712500 GCA_903632075.3 Acanthosepion pharaonis
AGACGGCCCGTACAAAATTGGCAAAGTTTCGGATTTGACAAACCTGGGGCTTTTCAAAAAAAATATAAAACAAATTATTTACCCAGGCATGTCAAAAATCAGGGCATTTGAAGTTAATATGGATATAAATTGTTTCTTTGACAATATGGGGATTTTGAAAATATACTATACTCAGGGCATGGATATATCAGCCGTATCCATATCTGGCCTCGATTCAACTGCTTATAGTCTTTCATTAATCACAGTTCGTGGTAACTAAACTTTAAATACAAAATACTTACAATACAAGGTAGTACAATTTAATTATTTTTCTGTTGTCCTGGTGATTGACATCGCTTTAGACAAACTATTCTCGATATATCGGGTTGGAATGTCTGTGTAGATCCCACTTTCCTCAATGTTCATCGGTTAATCTGGTTCCATGAGACGTTTTTGTGGCCTTCATAAACGAAAATAACTTCTCACAGGCATATAATCTTTGTGGCAAACTTCCTGAAGTTCTTAAATGTCTGAGGAAGATATGAAAAAATCCGGGCACCCCTACTTCTAGGTAATTTCCTTTGAGTGTTGAGTCAGTCTGAATTTCTAGTAGTTCCATCTGTAGACTTTCCTCTGCCTGAGCAACAACAAAAAAGTGAATGATACTGAAAATAATGCAAACTGATCTTCAGAGGATGAAAAATCCCAAAATCTTTGCTGAAATTCCCTTTACAGTAATTCCAGGTAACTGTCGTACTTAGCAAAGATAAATACAGACTCAGTTATGGCAGTTTTTTTTCAACTCCTAGCACATCGGAAAATGAATCAGGTTTTCATGTGACAACTGGGACTTCAATAAAGCTAATTTTGCAATGAAACAATTGATATCATCATATAACTGAATGATTAGCTTATTTTTACCTTGTAATTTCAAATGAAGGTCATTTAATTGGGTAGTAATGTCCACTACAAAATCTTGGAGCGAGCTTTCATCTTTCAATTCATTTGTGCTTTGACCCTTCAACTTCAAAAAAGATAACAATTTCGTGTCAAAATAAAAAATCTGATTATTCACGTCTTCCAATAACTGGCTAAACTAGTAGTGATGCATAGCACGACCTATGATATAGTTCACTGTTTTTATGACAAAACTCAACACATGAACTAATTTTAAAATCTTAGAACATAAGTTCTGTTGATGAATTATACATTGAAAATGTTTGAATGTCGAATCTGGATATATGTTTTCTATTTTTGTAACTAACTTGGCAGCAACACCATTATGTCTCCCAACCATATTGGTAGCACCATCCGTAGATAACCACACAAGTTTTTTACTCCTGGCATGTTGTAGTATCATGCATTGTGACAAGTTCAATTAGTTTTTCATAAATTTGAAATTCATTGTCACAAGCCCTGATGAAAACGGCAAGCTGTGCTATTCCAGCTATGTCAACAGTCTCATCCAGAGCAATAGAAAAATGTTCAAAACTTGATGATAAAGTCTTCAAATCACCTGCCATTTCATCAATCTTTTCAGCAAGTTTCCCTGCTTAATGAAATGTCTTGAAATATGTGTGACTTCTCTGGACATACAATTTCAGCTGTTTTTACAAGACATCGCTTTATGAAATCTCCTTCACTGTAAGATTTTCCACTGATGGCGATCATTTTGCAGGGTTCAAAGCTTGCAGTAACAGAACTAACATTGTCTTTCTAAATTTATGTAATGCAACTTTGTTGCTGAGTTACCTTCACCTTGAATTCCTTCACTTTTGAAACACGCATATTTCTTTAATATTTATCATAAGATAGATTGTTTGTTTCATAATGTTTTTTCACATTATATTCTTTTGGCATCAAAATGCAGTGATTGCAAATCAAACAGTTTATCTTTTCATTAACAGTGATACAAAAGTACTGTAATTCCCAATTTTCTTGAAACACACGGCCTTCTTCAGATAATTTTCTCTTTTTACCAGATGGAGTAGAATTCGATATTTTTAAGGCAAAATATTACAAAATTACGATCGTTTTTACTTTACATTTGTTCTTATTTAGTTGTCAAGGATGATCACATGATTAACCAGAAATTAAAAATAGTCGCTGACATTCAAAAACAAAACAAAAAAGCATTGAGATAGAATAAACAATCTAATCACACCAATCATTTGCATTACCAACATAGACACAATTCTCAATATTCCACGGTTACAGAAAAGTTTGTGAGGGCCGCCATGATGCATGTAAAGAGCTGCATGCGGCCCGCGGGCCGCCAGTTTGACACACCTTTACTACACAACGAAAATAATAAAGTAAAACTTTAAATTCTCGAGGCGCTCTATATCAAAATCAACCAACCAACACCCAACAAAATTTATTACGAATATAGCAACAATATGTTAAAGTGCATATAAGATTTAATGCTATTTTACATTGCGATTAATTTCCCTTATATTGAAACGCTTGTTTTGCAAAAGAATTCCATAATTACAACGGATAAATTTTAAACTCTAAAACAAATACAACAGAACGCGTTTGCGGGTGTTTTCAAAATCCCTATCACAACAGAATGCAGATTTTATCGCAGTTACAATATGTTTGTTTTTGAAATTTATCCCTGGAGATGAAAAGATCAAAATGACGTGAATTGAAAAAATATAACGGGGCCTTCTTTGAGGGATTTCATATTAACATTAAGAAACTGATTAAACAGCTAAAAAGATCAGTATGAAATAGACACAGTATATCTATATTATTAAATTAAATACACACACACACACACACACACACACACATATATATATATATATATATGTATGTATGTGTGTATATATATTACATGCAAAAGAGTAAAAATGGGTAATTCAAATTGGGGCTCAAAATGAATGTATTTTGGCGTTAATTGACACGAGTCGACACAATTCTGATCTATTCTGCCACATGGCAAGGCTCTGGATTATTTCATGTAACGTTTTAAACGAAAATCCGTTTGGACATTTTCATGATGACGGCTTAAAGAGAACATTGATACGTTTTCTTTTTTCTTGTTTTGATAAAATTACTGCCGTGACTGTTTCCATGCTTCTGATTCCGTAAAATACTTCTTTTGTTTGCCTAAAGAGGAATATTTTTTTAAAAACACCCCTATATATATATATATATATATATATATATATATATATATATATATATATATATATATATATATATATATACTGACATGCACAAATAAATGCGTACACTATCAGTCGCTTGTATCTGGAGACATTTATTTTCATCCATTAATATGAATTTTCTATTGTACATAGACACACGTTGTAAAATACATTTCAAGGGAATTGATCTAATAACATCAATATAGTTATCTATCCAATATTTAGTTAATACGAGATGTTACTGAAAAGTTTTCAGCCTCACTCCCTCCCTAAGATCTGAGCAAATGAACAAACAGAATTATTTTGCAATAGCTTTTAGGTAAGGCCGGGCTCTTTTTGATTCATTAATTGTATTTTATATAATAGGCCCTCCCATACAATAAAGCGTTTCGAGTAATATTTTGTTCCCATATCTCCAACGATAAGTGTTGGATCATTTGAAATGTATTATCTTTGTGGAATACTCACATCTTTCTATTTTTTCAATGAACTTTTGTCCATCTTTGGTGACTGTAACTGCTAAAGAAAGAGTTCACCCATTGTACTTATCAGATAAACATATTTCTACTAAAATTAGTCCGAGTCAGTCAAAGTAAAGTTTTACTCTTAAAATGGTTATGTTGTAATGAGGTGTGTGATATGAATGAAAGAGGTGGTGGAAGGAATGCTGATAAGTTGGAGGATTTCATATTATAAATAATTGTAGACTGACATTTTTAAGAGAGAAATATTTTTTATATATGCAAAAGTCTAAAATGCACTTACTTTCACAAGATCCGTTGGAGAGTTTAATGTCATCAAGAGCAAGGTGAATTCCGCTTAATTTTCCAGTAATACCAGTGAACACAATACTTTTATCAGTCGCGTTACCATCTTGTTTTAGTTCTGGGTATAAATCCATGCAGCCATAGTTCCATCTTGTACCATGGTCTCCACTATCATGCCACTCGTTTTTATCCCAGGAACTTAGAGGAGTGAACTTGTCTTTATATGACACGTGCAATTCACCCGGCATGGTGCCTGACATGTAGTAAAAGAACTGTACTTTCATTTCATCACTGGCTTTAATAGGCGGTGAAACGAGGTAGCTTTTCATTCCTTCTTTAGCCGAGTTGACTAACATTGATACATATTTTCCTGCAAAGAATTGTTGAAAGACAAAGAACCAAATAATTATAATATAAAAGTGGGAAAATTTAGTTCATAAAATAAATAAAACAAAAAATAGTGTTAAGTAGGTGGTTATCAAGGAAACAAATTCTCCCAAATTTTGATTCACTTTAAATTTTCCATAGTAAATTTCACTCATAAACATCGATAGAGAATTTCATATTCATTGCCAAAAAAAAAGTTGATCAATAGTCATGAATTAAAACAAGCGTTACTAGATAGAATAGGTTAATTTGATTTCGTTCTTTTTTCCCATGACCTATTAGATATTTGGGGTGTTATACCGAGTAATTTAATTTCATGACAACATTCAGAACAATATGGCGTCTTTCCTGGGTTATATGGTACCAGAAGCAAATAACGATGTGGCTTATTGTTGAATGTTCAATATTGACTCCAATTGCATTGCTATAAACTCAGCGTTACTTCTAGGTAAAAGTGGTTTCATGCCTTCCCAAAGTAAAGTCAAACTCTCTCTGCCAAAGTTTGAATCCGGAACACCGATTCATTTCTCTGTGCCATGAATCGTCAGGATACGCCCACTGCCATTGTATAAAAGATAATATATCTTATACATATTTATATCTATCATCTGAATGAAAGTGTCTTGAAACCGGAATGGCACGTACATACTCCCGAAAATAGCATTTTTTTATTCATTTATATATATATATATATATATATATATATATATATATATATATATATATATATATATTTCAAACGTTTATACAGCGATAGATTGGTTTCGTTATCTAACGAAAAAACAAACGAAGATGTTATTTTTTGACGGATGCCCAAGATGGCGTCTCTGTGCCTTCTTTGTCTCAAAAAAGTTTTTACTGAGAGAGGAGTTAGAAGGGGTCCATTGAATCAATAGCCTTCTTCTAATGCAATAAAATATGTTCTCTGTGTTGCGCCAGTTTTTCACCCCAATACCAAAGTCTACCATTCGTCCTTGCATTGGAATACTTTGAATTGCCATATATGGTCTGATGTCATCTCCAGATCCTAGACAAAATCCAGAAACGGATATGATAATATGATAGGTCCTGATCTGGCATCTTGTCTACAGTCAAATCGATAGCTGGCTTTGTGACTCCCTCTGTCTTTTCTACAACAAATGAATGCAATTTTCATGGTAACTGCTCTGACGAGCTGGATATTCAGTCATGGTGCCCCGACTGCATGAATTTATGCGTATATATACTAGTTTATATATTTCGGTATAACCTTTCCCCGTTTCAAAACAGTTAATTAGTAACCGCCTCTTCTAATCAAACGAAGATGTTATTTCTCTCACACTTCTGACGCCAGTCAAGCGTTTCTCCTTCCTCTTTACTTTTTTCCCTGAAATAGATATAATCTTCAAATGTAATGTCAATCGACATTTTCGGGTGCCTTGATTTTGATCCCCGTCATTGTCTATATACTTTCCTCAAACAACTCTCTTTACTCTTAATTTTGATCTCAGATCTCTGAAAAAACCAGAAACGGATATGCATAGGTCCTAATGACATTCCCGACTTGGTTGGGGTGAAACGCTTAAAAAAAAGATTTGAGGATTCATTTAATGACAAGGTTGAGAGACTTCACTGCAAATATACACATTTATCGAATTAATGTTCAAAATTAAAATTAATTTGAAAACTAGCAGATATTTTGTGAGCACAAATTTCATCTTGTTCATTTAATGAATATAAACAATTGTAAATAAGACAAGGTCATCATTTGTATCATAATTATTAATTTAACTACGCTCACTTTACAATTGTCAATAATTTCGTGAGGTCATTTTCAGAATTGTAATTATTAATTTGACGAGATCATCTTTCGTGCTGTAATTATTAATTGGACGAGGTTATCTTTACTGTTTTAATTATTAAAATGATGAGGACATCTTTAACATCGTAATTATTATCTTTCGTATTGCAATTATTAATTTAACGAAGTCAATTTTATTATGATAATTTTTAATTGGCTGTGATCACATTTAGCAAGTTATTATTATCATAGTTATGGACGAAGTAATTTTTCTCATATTAATTATTAAGTAGACGAGGTCAAATTTAGTTATTACTAATTGGACAAGAACATCCTCCGTGTTGTAATTATTATTGAATGAAGTCGTCATATAATAATATGGACGAAGTCATCTTTGCTATCGGAAATATTAATTGAACAACGTCATTTTTATTATAATAATTATAAATTGGAAGAATTCATATTTATTAACATAATTATTAATTCCACGAAGTCATCATTTGTATCATAATTATTAATTGGGTTAGGCCATTTATCACATCCTAAAGTGGATATGTCATCTTTAGTACCGTAATTATTAATTGGACAATGTCATATTTCTTATCGAAATTATTTATAGGGTTTTAGTCATCTTTCTTATCTTAATTATTAATTCAACGAGGTCATCATTTTATAGTAACTATTAACTGGATGAGGTAATCTTCAGTGTTGTTGTTGTTGTTGTTGCTTTTTACTGTTAGTGCACCCTATAGAAAGCCCAAGTGTCACTCATTGTAGATGTTTACTGAGTGATATTTCGTAAGGGAGGGGCACCTCGACGTGGTGTAATGGTTAGAATGATTTACTTTCTAGATCAGATACGACTGAATAGTGAGTTCGATCCTCACTGGGTACCCCATACTTTCGGTGGGAGAAGAAAATAAGAAATTCAAATTTATGAGGGCGTGTAACTTATCGGTCGCGCCGGACTTAAGGTGAGCAAGATTGTAGTTGCGGGTGAAGTATCCTCACGGAAGTTTGTGCTACAAGGTAAGAGTTTTGGGAAGGAAGCTCTCTGGGTGAAACTTTCTCCTTGTCAAAGAAACATGAAGGAAATGGAGATGATTTACGGCCGTAAACATTGCATAGTGTTTTCTAGATGTGAAGATCTGAGCTGGTGGAACTAAGGAATACAAGCAGGTGGGACTAAGGAAAGTAACTCGTCTGAACATCTACCATAGTGATAGCGATAGACTAAGTGAGAGGTTAGTAACATTTCATCTGTGGGATAAAGATTGTAGGGCGGAGAATGATTCACCCACATGGACACCTAAGTTCTTTTGAACTCTGACGAGACCGAAGAGTGAAGATTGGACATTTATTAATTAGATATATATATATATATATATATATATATATATATATATTATATATATATATATATATATATATATATATATATATATCCCCTCAATCCTGCAGACACAAAAAATACCACATATTCACAATGGGACATACTAAACGCCCCATGAGATGAATATAAAAATATATAAAAATCCCATGATTAATGAAATGATGGGGATGGGATAAAACGTAAATAAAAATAAAAACAGTAGTAGAGTAGTGGATAGAGAATCCGATTGAGGAATCGGAGAACCGAGTTCAAATTCACCACTATAATCCATTCATATTACGTGTGAATACCCTTGGGAAAGGTATTAATCCTCAGGAGAATCCAGCTATATATATAGAAAATAGACCGAATTATATATATATATATATATATATATAGGACAACTCTGAATATATAAATTATATCAAAAAGTGAAAGGTATAAGATTGGAGTTGCCTAATATTATGAATGGATAAGAACCATATATTTCTTGGGAAGTGAAGCTTATTTTAATGACAGTATCAATTTTTATAACAATTAGCTTTACTTCAAAAGAAGGCTATGATTCTTATTCCTAAAACAATGAAATTCTAATCTTTTCTAACTCTCAGTCTTCTAGAAAATTCAATAAAGTATTTTTTAGAGATAAGCATTACCAGAACTGTTGTTGTTTGTGTGGTCAGAAATTGGTGCTTTATCATTAGAACCGGAAATAAGTGACCAAGTAATGCTTGAGTCATTTCCTTTCACTGTTTTATATCCACATAGTCCATTTTGAAATGTGCAATTTACTGTTTCAGGATCTGTAAAACGAGAGAAAAACATGAGAATAAAATAACACACAATGACATCGATTATTAAGCGTATGTAAAAATTCGTAGCGTCTTCTTTGCTTGAAAACTAGAGACACGAGAAAACTGGAGGTTCTAATGAAAACAAAACACCAAAAATGATTACACTCTCTTAAAAGAATCTGTGGAGGAGTGTATTCAGATAAAACAAAAGAGCAAGATTGTATGTTCAAATATAATATTTTTTTTTTCAGTTTAGAGTGATGTGTGAATATTCGGTCAAGAAAAATGAGTAGGTATTCGGTCAAGCAAAATGTTCATTTATAAGGCGAATATTGGTAGCAGTCTGGAGAAATGTCCGATAGTGCTGTTTTAAAGTCAGAACATGATAGTATGATTGTAATCTTAGAAATAGGTCAGTGTCAATCTACTCTGGTTTCTCGGCTCTAAGCAAGGCAGAAATATCATTAGCAAATGACCTCTTAACTATTTCAAATCCATTTACTTAGGAAAATTACTGTGCATTTTAAATGCAGATGTTTTTACTACTACGTTTTTTATAAAAAATGCGATTATATTTACATGCGATCATATTTTAAAGGACAAAATCACTCGGCCAATTGATTCATCATATATAGCTACAAAATTGTAAGTAATTATAAAAACTGAAGATCTCTTTAGAAGTAAAACCAGATTAATACTATTTAAAGTAAAGTATTACCATTGTCATTTGGGACAGGTGAAATGGTGACATTTTATGTTAGACGACAACACTTATTAATATTGTTAGAATGACTTCTGACAATGGCATTGATCAGATTAAAGCCTAAATAACTAACGCTATCAGTGTTTCCACTCTACCACTTCAAAAATTATACAATCAATATATGACCCACCTATGGAATAATTACGTATCATACAGTTGTCATAGATTGGGCACCTCGGCGTGGTGTAATGGTTAGCAAGCTTGTCTCGCTAGATCAGTTACGACTGGAAAGTGAGTTCGATCCTCACTAGGTGTCCCATACTTTCGGCCTTGTGCCATATGCAAGTTACGCTTAGAAAAAGGGCCCCTCGAGGCGGTGTAATGATGAGCAGGCTTGTCTCGATAGAACAGTTACGACTGAAAAAACTCTGGCTGGGCCTTTTCTAAACTACGCTTGGAAAATTAGGGCATCCCAAGGCGGAGTAATGGTTAGCAAGCTTGTATCGCTAGAACAATTACGACTGAGTAGTGAGTTTGATCCTCACTGGGCGCCTCATACTTTCGGCCTTGTGCCACATCTAAGCTACGCTTGGAAAATCAATAGGGCGCCTCAGCGTGGTGTAATGGTTAGCCAGCTGGTTTTGTTACAACTGAATAGTGAGTTCGATCCTCACTGGATGCCCCATACTTTCCGCCATGTGCCACATCTAAGCCTCGCTTAGAAAATCAGTACAGTTGTCATAGATCGAAGCTCGAGCCCAGGCAACAGCCAGAGCTTTGGATTTTTGGAGCTCAGGCAAAAAACTCGAGGTTTTCAATGTTCGAACACAGCCCCGCAAAATTCGAGATTCTGTTGTGACCCGAGAAGATTTGTGTTGTGAAGGACCGAACAATTCAGAGCAACCTGAATCTGATCCACACGAAACTAGAGCATATAAAAGCCAACGAGCAGGCCGTGTTGATCAATTTGAATCAGTCCAAGGTATTTCATAGGGTCGCTCATCGGTACCTGGCTGCTGTTCTGCAGGCCACTGGATTCGAACCCGACTTCTGCCGATGGGTTAGCCTCCTGTATCGCTCCCCAAGTGCTGTGATACAGGTGAACGGAAAGCGGTCGCGCGCTTTTACGTTGTCTCAGTCGGTTTGTTAAGGTTGTTTACTGTCGTCCCTACTTCACGCTTTGGCGTTGGAGCCCCCACCCTTCGCCGGCTGTAGTCCGGCCCTATGTGAAATTGCTATCCTTGGTGGGGCTCGAAGCAGGGTTTTCGCGTACGCCGATGACGTATCAACTTTTGTGTCGTCTCGCAGCGACATTGAGGTAGTACTGAAGGCGCTTGAATGGTACAAAAATGTCACGGGGGCCAAGATTAACCGCGACGTCTTCCGGCTTGCTTTTAGGTACCTGGAAAGGGGGTGATCTTCCGGGAAACTTTGGTTGGACGGACGGCCCTGTCCGCATTCTCGGAGTGTGGTTTGGACCCGACCTCCAGCTGGAGAAAAAATGGTCAGAAGTTGAGACAACGGTCGAGATTTGGCGCTTGTCTGTAAAGGGTTGGGCTGAGGCATGTGACACTTACGTCTTTCCTCTCATTCCTTACCGCTTGTCTGTACTTCCTCTCTTGTGAGGTGAACGCAAGCATTATGTCAACAGAGATGTCTGTGCCCAACATCTATGTTGACAGGGGACTCGATTTTGGCAGGTAGTGTGAGGGCCGCTTCCCCTTACCTTAATTTCCTCCTCTCGTCTCGTGGGTTGAGCGCCTTCGTATGCCCCGAGGTCAATTGATTTTCCACCTCGATTGTCGATCGGACTTCAGGGTCATTCCTCGGTTCAGTGACCTTTCTCGGACTAGGAGAGTTTTGTCGATCAACTTGAATAAAATTCTCTTTAAATTCGTTTTATGGTTCATTTATAACTTTATCTGATTATCTTTCATTCGCACTTATTTCTTTTTTTTTCTCTCTCCAAAATTCTTTTATCTATCTCTCTATTTGTTGAGCCACTTGTCTCTTTTCATTATTATTTTTGATCGATCAACTTGTATGAAATTCTCTTTAGATTCGTTTTATGGTCCATTTATAACTTTATCTGATTATCTTTTATTCGCACTCATTTGATATTTTTTCTCTATCCAAAATTTTTCCTTATGTACCTATCTGTTGTGGTGTTCTCCCTCTAAGAGTCTATGTTAGACTCTTCCGCCTACTATAAGTTTAGTAGGAGAGAAGGTTCGGGAAACAGGGAACAGTAAAATAGATTGAGCGATAGTTCATTTGCTACACACTCACTAGTCGTGTCAACTCTTCTAGTGTTCTTACTGTTTAATATACGATATATATGCAAACCTGGTTTTTGTTATTACTTAACAATGTACTTGGCCACATCTTGGCGACGAAGGATTCGAAGAAACTGATTTAACGTTAAATCATATTTTTTTTGCCAGTGTCTACAACAGTGGTAAAGAAATGAATTCTACTCCAACTCTACAACAAAAGTGTATCCAGTGTTAATTACAACACTGACAGTGAAAAAAAAGAAACTCTTCAAAACAAGAGGATTTCTACAAGTTCAATTCATTGGTTTGGAAAAAGGTTAGTGAAACTTGTTATTTTTTCCATTCCATAAAGTCAGAGAAAGAAGTTATTGTTTCGCTAACAGGGTAAAGTAAAAATTTACCCCTTCTCCCGCTTTTAAATTTTTCAGTGAAAGAACTGTACAAGTCAAACAGACTTATTTAAAAGGGTAAAGAGAAAAAAAATGGACGAATTTAACATGCTAGAGTTGTTGAAACACCAAGAGAAAAAACATTTGCTGTTGGAGCAGAAATATCAAGAAAGACAAGAAAAATTCCAACGAGAACAAGCAGAATACCAGAAGAAATTTGAGGAATTGCACCTAGAAATTTAGGTTAGACAACAGAAATTGGAAAAAAATACTCCTTCAAACAGAATGGGCAATGGCATTTGTATATGTCCATAAAAAAAACAAAATGAGGACAGTGATAACGCGTTCTCTCAAAACGCTATATGAAGTGCTATTGAAAACTTCACGTTTGCACCTGAAGAAGAAATTACATTCACTTCGTACTTTAAGCGTTACGAGGACTTATACAATACGAATTCTGCAAGTTGGGCTGACCATAATAAGGTTCGCCTACTCCTCAGAAAATTAGGCACAGCAGAATATAATGAGTTTGTTAAATATATCTTGCCTAAGAAAACGAGCGACATGAAATTTAGAGGCGGTTCAATCATTAACGGAACTCTTCAGTCCAAAAACGTCACTGTTCCACAAGCGTTAAAAATGCATGAATTTCACCCGCTAATGAGACGAAGATTATACTACTTTCGCGAGTGTAGTCAATAAACACTGCTATGATTTCATATTGGTAGAATTAAGCGCCAATAATTTTAAATGCTTGATTTTCGTCCAGGGTTTGATTGCAGCGAAAGACGCCGAAATACGTCGTTGGGTACTCAACAAGCTTGAAAACAAGCCCGACGTTACTTTACAGCAAATTGCCGATGATTGTCAACGTTTCGTGAGCGTCAGAGAAGATTCGAAAAACATCGAACAGAGTGGTGTGACTCACATTAAAGAAATACGCCAAAGAAAATTAAAAAAATAGGCCAACCAAAGAATAAAGTTACTTTGCCTTCAAGACCATGTTTCGGGTGTGGTCAATTACATTGGTATAGAGATTGTCCTTTTAAACATAAATGTTTTAACTGCGATAAATTGGGACACAAAAGTTCCTACGGTAGGATTAAGAACAAGACAAATAAAAGTGTTGTAAATATTACCAAGTCTCATGAACCAGAAAGTCGTAACATCAGGAAATATATTGAAATGCAAATATTTAACAAAAATAGAAGGCTAAAGCATGATTCGGGTTCAGACATCAATAATTACTTATCAAACGTGTCATTGCTGTCGTAAGAACAGAAAAAAATAAAAAGTACCTTGTGCAATACTCTCAGGGAGCTCCCTATAACAATGGACGAGGTAATAGACAAAGCGTCCAATGATGAGTTCATAAAGGAAGTGAAGGACAAACTAAAAAGCAAAGACCAGAATATCTCTGAAGTTTACTCGCTCTGTAACAACATATTAATGTACGGGGACAGAGTAATAATCCCATCTACACTACAGAAAAGAACTTTAAAGGAATTTCATGTCGGCTATCCGGGAAATTCAAGAATGAAGAGTCTGATGAGAACTTACGTCTACTGGACCAACATGGACAAGGATATTGAAAACGCTGTAAGATCGTGCAAAGGATGTACTTTGACTGCTAAAACACCCCCGATGAAATTCAATCCCTGGTGTAAAACCGACTGTCCGTGGTCGCGGATGCACTTTGATTTTGCTGGTCCACTTGATGGTTTTTACTACCTTGTAGTAGTTGACAGTTATTCCATGTGGCCAGAAATATTGAAATGTAAGAAGCAGACCTCTCAGGTGACAGTAAAGTTTTTGCACGAGCTATTTTCCCGTTTCGAAGTAGTTGACTGTATTGTAACAGACAATGACACTCAGCTCACATCCTGTGAATTTAAAGATTTTTGTCAGTAATTCTTGATCAAACATATTACCACGGCATCATATCATCCAAGAAGCAATGGACAGGCAGAGCGTTTTGTCGACATTTTTAAGAGAGCACTGAAGAAGGCGAGAGGTACTCCCACCGATACAGCTATACAGCAGTTTTTGCAAGACTATCGGATAACTCCTAATAGCAGTGCTCCCTCTGCAAAGGCGCCAGCGGAGGTCATATTTACCAGAAAAATAAAATCGGTATTTGACAAATTCTGTCCGAGTGAAACGAAAGCAGGAAATACGAATAAAGTGATTAAAAAGATCAGTGAAAAGGTTTATTTACGTGTATTAGGAATAATAAATCTCACTGGGAGATAGGAGCAATAAACAAACAAGTTGGTAACATGATTTACATGGTTCAGGGACCGAAGTTTATACACAAACGTCATGTAGACCAAATTAGAAAACGGTATAAAAGTGTAGTCGACAGAGATTTCCATAGAAGATAACACTATGGACGTCGTCTTTGACACATTTGACGTTCCAATATGGCAATCAGTGCCAGAGCTCAGAAGGCCCAAAAGAAAATGGAAATTCACGGAACCTTTAGAAGTTAACACAAAAAAAGAAAAGATATTGAATATCTTTCATGTCATACCATGTCAACAGAAAAAGGAAACGAATGAGTAAAAAATACCCATATCCTCACTTATGAACTTTGAATTACCAAAAGAGCACAATACACATTGGATTACTGGAAATTATTATCATTTAAAAATAAAATTCTAAACGTAATTCCTTTATATAGCTTTTTCAAAGTGGTTGTTTCTGATTTTGTTTTTGTTTTTGTGGAAAAGGATGGAATAAAATGTATTGTGTGGTAATTATAAAAAAAATAGACTCCATACGAAGTCAGGCTGAAAAGGGGGCAGGGGTTCTCCTTCTAAGAGTCTATGGTAGAATCTTCCCCCTACTATAAGTTTAGTTTAGAGAATGTTCGGAAAACAGTGAACAGTAAATAAGTTGAACGCTAGTCCATTCGATACACGCTCACTAGTTGTGTCATACTCTTCTGGTGGACTTACTGTTTAATATGCGATATATCTGTAAACCTGGTTTTTGTTATTACTTAATAAATATACACAAAACTATCAAGCTACTTGTCTCTTTTCATTATTATTTTTCATCGATCGACTTGAATAAAAATATCTTTAGTTTCTTTTTGTGGATCATATATAACTTTCTCTGATTACCTTTCATTCGCACTCATTTCTTATATCTCTCTCTCCAAAATTCTTTTATCTATCTATCTATCTATCTATCTATCTATCTATCTATCTATCTATCTAAGCCACTTGTCACTTTTCATTATTATTTTTCATCGATCAACTTGAATAAATTCTCTTTAGATTCGTTTTATGGTTCAGTTATAACTTTATCTGATTATCTTTCATTCACACTCATTTCTTCTTTTTTAACTCTCCCAAATTATTTTATCTATCTATCTATCTATCTATCTATCTGTCTGTCTGTCTGTCTGTCAAGCCACTTGTCTCTTTTCTTTATTATTTTTGATCGATGAACTTAAATAAAATCCTCTTTATATTCGTTTTATGGTTCACTCATAACTTTATCTTTCATTTCCACTTATTTCTTCTTTCTTTATTTCACCCACCTATCTATCTATCTATCTATCTATCTATCTATCTATCTAAATCTAAATCTGAACTTACCTTTGCGTAAATTTTGAGAAATTACTATATCATCGATTGCTATGTCTCCCTGATAACTCTTTCCTTTAACTGCTTCAAATATAAGTTGTTCAAATCTGCAATAATATCAGAAAAAATATATTTTCTTATATTCCTTAATAATCATAATGTGACTAGAAATGAAAGAATCTTTTCTCTTTAGGAATTTTATTAAAACTTCTGAGCTGAAATTATTTTTACAAAAGTAAAAATTCTTCAGTAAATATTGAAAAGCAATCGTAACTCTCCACAATTTCCTTTCCTTTGTAGTTTTTAATATATTTTTTTTTTTTTTATTTCTCCTAAACCCTGTGCTCCGCCATTTATTTACTAAAGTTCACTAAGTATGTTATGCCTTGATTTCTTCTGTTTCTCTCTCTATCTATCTGTCCCATGAGTATCAGATTTTCGCAGTCCGCTTTTTCCTTATGTACCATAGAAATTTCAACTGCCTCTTCCTGGTGTTAAGTACAACTTTCCTTTTCGTTTCTATTTTCTCTAAATCTTCCTCGTTGCTCACATATTTTGTCCATGTAGAACCACATCCATGTTGCTTCATGCTTCCGTGAGTAGACTTAGAATTTGAACACAGATCGCTGATTTCACTTTCCGTGCCAATAACCGTTACCCTGCCTGTACATAATTATATATAATATATCTGCCATTCCTTCAAAACCAAACAGGTACAGTGGCGGCAAGAGTGTAATAAATGTGGAACAAAGTAAACTCAATTGCCTCTATTAACGATGAAACAATTAAACCGTATAGCCAAAGCAAATTTCGTCATCGTCTTAGAGATAAACGAAGCATCTTATTTAAAACAAATTTAATGTTTACCTCGTCTCTCTTCTGTACAGATCAGAATCATTGGTCCCTTATTGATAACATATTAACCATTTTTATATTTTTGTAAACAATGCCATCGGAACTTTTATAGATAGACCTTACACAAGAGAATTTTGAATATGGCTTTAAATCCTTTCTTCCGCAATTGTTATTAAGATGGACTGGTCATATCACCCTCATTCCAAATCTTCTCATCTATAGTCAGTTTCACGATTGAAAAAGAAACGTAGGAAGACCATGGCTGAGTGAAAAAAAAATAAGCTGAGAGATAACCTAAAAAGGATAAAGATGCCTCCAAAATCTCGATTCTAGCATTCCAGCTAATTTAGATAACAATCATCACCACTCCTATTATATATAATCATCCAGAGACAAACTGTATCATAGCGCATGTATCATAGCGCATGAGTTTGGCTTGACGTCTGATTGCTTCAAGCCGGGATCGAAACTCGAACGATTTGGCATCAGTCAGAGACCCTACTCCTAAACCGTCGGCGCACGGCAGAGAGAGAGGGAAATTTTAGACTTCTGTATACGAAATACACCAGTGGCCAAGAGAACTGAATTCGTACTTGATGAGTAATGCATAATAACAGATATAATATATATATATATATATATATATATATATATATATATATATATATATATATATATATATATATATATATATATATATATATATTGGATAGATGTGAGTTTGTGATCCTGGGTTTCACGCTTTAGCGATCGTATATGTGTCTGCATACATCGATGTTTGCGTTAGTACGATGAATGACAAAACGACGAAATTTCCCCCACCACTTCCACAATAACACCAATACACGCAATCTACATAAACCCAAATTTTTTAAAACATTAATCAGTTTGTCTGACGATCGCTAAAGCGTGAAACTCAGGGTCACAAACTCACATCTATCCAACCAATTAGCTCTATCTCTGATATTGAGCGCTTTCTAATAAGTATCGCGCATATAATATATAAATAATTATACATATATATATTTATTTATATTTATATACACTTTTCACACACACACACACACACACACACACACACACACACACACATATATATATATATATATATATATATATACTGTAACTGAAAATAATTACATTTTGCCAGAAATGATATAAAAACAAATGCTAGTTAAATTCATTTAAATATTATTTATCGAAAAAGTAATCACATTTATTTTCAACGACGAGACAGCTCAATGGAAAGGTAACTTTTCGGTTCTACGTTTAAATAAATCTGTTTTTTCTTATTTCGAAAATGTTTGAAAGATTGTTTCCAACTTCTTTGTTTCTGTCACTTCGGAAATGTTCTTGCGAATGAAATCAATTGAAATCTTGTGAGTATGGATGATGTGGAGGAATCTATCATACTAACGATCTTTTTTTTTTGCCTTGGGTTTGCTTTACAATGTTTATCTTTGCATTGTAGTTCTCTTTTTTATTTTTCCAAAGATGGACATTTCGGCGAAATTCTCCTGCGAAGAGGGACGCAGGTTCGAATCTTGTTGGAGAGCGCATATTTTTATTTGATAATATTTCCCGAATATCCAGGTCTGCAGATGAAAATGCATATAACAGAGCGTCTACTGAAATATGGGCATCCACTAAAAATAACGTTTAAGCAATAACATCTATCGGATTAATAAATAAAAATCCATTACTTCGTTAGAAATACAAGTATGTATTAAAAGCAACAGATATTTTTGTCGAGTAATTTTAATGATCGACAAATTATTTCAAATTACAAATAATCCTTCTCATACAAAAGATGAATTTACCTCCTTGTCCGAGAAGGAGTCGTAATTTGGAAAAGTCGACCATTAAAATGAATCCACACAAAATATTTTCGTTAAAGTACATTTGAACACAGAATATATATATATATATATATATATATATATATATATATATATATATATATATATATATATATATAAGTGCGTTGTGTTTTATTTAACGATCAAAAGCAAGCGCTTTTATTAAACAGATGTTGGAAAATATGACATGCAATTGCATAAAAATCACAGAGACTGACACATCTACAACAAAAAACAATACCCTGTCCTATTGCAAAAGCTATCGGTGGTGTCAGGTGGTAATACCACCTTAGTCACCGAAATTGTGTTACCTCTACAAGTAGACGATTGACGAGGGCAGGTTATCGCACGTGGTTTCACACGTTATATGTAGAAAAAATTATATAAAGCTGCTTCGTTGTGATGGTATCCGTGGTTGAGTGGCCTAAAGCATGCCGGATCAGACATTAGTTTCTCCTACAAAACATTTCGAATGCACAGATCGGTTGACGTAATTTACAGGCTTTCAAAAAACAGGGCGTCTACCCAATAACATTTGGAATATAAGGAAATAATGTCAGATAAAGAATTCGTTGATTCATTATATATATTTAAATATAAAATTTGTTTTAATGGAAAATAAGTGAAAATCAAACTTACGTCGAATTTACTGGAATGGAAGCGTATCTCCAGGAGTTGCCTTTGTTGCCAGATTGTGACCAAATGATTTTCTCATTATTATTCTTAACTGTTATTACATTGAGAGTTCCAATATTAGTACCATACATGTGGTACCAGAATTGTATACTTGAAGGCGAGTAGATTGATTTTCTGCTGATCAGACGCGTCACATCTCCAGGAGCTCCATCTGATGCCTCCGTGTAGACATAGTATCCTACAAAATTTAGGACATATATTCTGAAAAGCATTTTTAATAGCATTGAACAGTTAATATCAAACATGTAAGCAAATATCAGCTGAATATATTTATGGAGATTGTCTTTTATACACAAGCATGAATGAAAAATTTTTATTGATATCAGTATTGAATATATCAGTATCAAAGGAAAACGCGAATTTCGTGAAATGATGTATTTATGACAATTATATATATATATATATATATATATATATATATATATAAAAGAAAGAGGTTGTAGTGGTTCCAACGAGAGAAAAGTATGTATATTAAAAAGAAGAGAAGACAGGTGTCGCAAACGTTTTTGGTTGTAATGAGGATTTATTTAGAAAAAATATTATGCTTTGTTTTACATAATTTTACGACACGTGTTTCTGGTCTCGCGACCGTCTTCAGGTAAAAGTGGAGATTTCTAAATATTATTAAAAATAATTAATTTTTCTTCATGTTCAATGTGAAATATTCTCGATATTTCAGTATATTGTCAAATTCTGGTATTTTAGTTTCAAGGCGTCTGAACTAATGTAACATGGCAAATGTTTCGGACCGCTACGTAACAGCATTAGTGGTTACCAAAAAACTTTCGAACCATATACGCAAACACATATCATATTGTAAGGCGTCTAACCCAGTGTAACGAGACAGATGCTTAGAACCCCTACGGAACAGCATCAGTGGTCACAAAACTAACTTTCGACCCACTAACTTAACTACACATGATGTTTTAAGGAGTCAGAAGTAATGAAATCAGACAATTGCTTCGGAACACTACGGAACATCAACAGTGGTCAGCAAAACCCCTTTCGAGCCACATACTTAAACACATATGATATTGTAAGGCGTCTGAACGAATGTACCGAGGCAAAAGCTTCGGAGGACTACAGAACAGCATCAGTTGTCATTAGGTCCATATTCGATCAACATGCTCAATCACATATGATATTGTAAAGCGTCTAAACTAATGTAAGGCGTGTAAACAAATGTAAAGAGGCGTATGCTTTAAACCAGTACGGAACAGCATCAGAGTCACCAAACAAACTTTCAAGCTACATACTCAACCACATATTGTAAGGCGTCTGAACTAATGTAACGAGACCAATGCATCGTACCATGACAGAACAGCACCAGTGGTCATCAAACACGCTTTCGAGCCACAAACTTAAACACATATGATATTGTAAGGCGTCTGAACTAATGTAAATAGGCAAATGCTTCAGCCACTACGGAACGACATCAGTGATTAAGAAACACAGTTTCCAGCCACATAATCAATCACATATGATATTGTAAGGCGTCTGAACTAATGTAACGAGGCAAATGCTTCGAACAACTACGGAACTGCATTAGTGGTCAGCAAACACATTTCGAGCCACATACTCAACCACATGTTATATTGTAAGGCGTCAGAACTAATGTAACGTGGCAAATGCTTCAGACCACTACGGAACAGCATCGGCAGTCGCCAAACACCCTCTCCCGCCAGATACTCAATCACGAATTATAGTGTAGGGCGTCAAAACTAATGTAACGAGTCAAATGATTCGGATCACCATGGAACATCAACCAAATATATTTTCCAGCCACATACTCAACCACATATGTTATTGAAAGACGTCTGAAGTAATGTAACGAGGCAAATGCTTCGGACCATTACGGAAGAGCTTTAGTGTTCACCAAAATCCATTTCGAGCCACATACTCAACCACATATGATATTGTAAAGCGTCTGAACTAATGTAACGAGGCAAATGCTTCGGACCATTACGGAACAGCATTAGTGGTCAACAAACCCCAATTCGTGCCACAAACTCAACTTTATATGATTTTCAACGGCGTCTGAAGTAATGCAACGTAACAAATGATTCGACCAATACGAAGCATCGTTAGTTTTCCAGCCACATACTCAAGCACATATGATATTGTAAGGTGTCTGAAGTAATGTAACGAGGCAAATGCTTCGGACCACTACAGAACAGCATTAGTGGTCACTAAAATCCCTTTCAAGCCACATACTCAACCAGATTGTATCAATGGCACAAACCTATTTTATTAAAGTTAGAATTATTTTAACGCTATTACTTCGTACAATATAACAAACATATTTTTCTGCTTGTAATTTTTAGAACACAAGTGATTCAGTTATTTAAAAAGCCATAACCTATACAGTTACCTGCTATCAGTTGAATGGCTCATGTACATCGTTTAAGAGACACTTAGAGAACAATAAATTGTATATATTTCATACATTTCCAGGATATCAATTATTGTTATGTTAGTTGGCATAGAGATTTTTATTATATATTAGTAACTTCAAACCAAAGTAACAGAAATTGTGTGTCAATAGTGAAATTAGTCGCAATTAAACTGGGACATAAGACGAGTCTTCTTTGATTACATTTGACTTCATATCTTCCATTATTTTAAAGAATCAAAATAAAGATATTTTCTAAGGATTTTAGTGGTTGTGGGTGTTGAAGTTAACAGAATGAAAGAACTTGAAATGTTTGCGAGAATATCCTGCATACTATATTTAATTAATCGACTGCAGATATACCCAACTTTATTCAGAAACTCAAATCTCTTCTAGAAGATATTTTAATATCCGAAGAATCGTTAACATATTTAACAATATCCGGTAACGCAATTTCCTAGTTAATGACACCTTGCTTGTATGTGAGAAACCAATATGAATTCTCATTGATTGAATTTAATACTTTTCTGTTTTTAGACAAACCATTCATTTAAAAAAAGAAATTTGCTAACAAAAGAAAACCTCACTTACCCTGCATATTTTCGTATGTATGGTCGTTTGAAGGTCCTGTTCCCTGTGACATTGTCTCTCCATTTGTTCGTAACCATGAGAATTTCCTAAGCCATGAGAATGTCGCATTAGTCTGAATCGTGTAGTTGCATAATCCCCGTTCAAAATTACAATCATCGACATCTAAAAAATACGATAAGTGCGAACATTATAAAATAGAACAAAACGATGTTAACCGTCTTATTTTATTATCCAGACTGAATATTCAATCATACTTATAAATGCCTCATGAAACAACTCATCCGAAAAATATATACATAGGTCATCTAATGAGTTGTAACAGCACGCTTTTCTCACTAACCATTCATATTCAACACCCCATATATATATATATATATATATATATATATATATATATATATATATATATAGGTTGATTCGAAAGTCTTTAGCATCATGTTTGAACAATGATAGGGAAATCAGAAAAGTATCTTTGAACTTTTGACGAAGTGAAGATGTAGAAAGTCAGGAAAATACATTAATGACTGAATATTGATGCTATGAATTTATATGAATAAAAACTTTATTTTCTAAAAAGAGACACCAGTTACTACTTGTGAAAAAACGTAGTGGCTATTAGGATTACTGTTGCTGCTGCTACTACAATTACTACTACTACTACTAATACTACTACTACTAATAATAATAATAATAATAATAGTAATTGCGTAAAATAATGCAGTAAAATCGCAAACGTTATTTGAAGTAAAATCGCAAACATTATTTGCGTTATGTTGAAAAAGACATAAAATTTGGCCTTGAAGTAGACGTCACAATGGTAGCAGAAATCTGATAAATTGAATCTAGCCAGAGAAATAAAAGATTTATGCTCGTAATTTCTGAACCACTTGGGAGATTCTCGTAGATTTATTTAATTGTAAAAGCGGAAATGTTATAAATGAAATTATTTAGATGATAGCCCTGAAATCAACTCGAGATGCGCATCGAGGAGAATTCAAGAATATTAAGAACTCTTGATACCACCTGAATTACAGTTAGAGCCAATCAGATAAAACGGGTGTGAAAAATGACAAGCAAGTGATAATAATAATAATGGGCCAAACTAAAGTAGGATGCATTAAGCTGTTTGAATAAAGGAACAGAGTCTACAAGGATAAGAATACGCTTAAGAATAATCTGATGAAAATTATAAGAAAATAAAAAAATCTAACATAAATGTTTATAAACCGCCTACTGTCGAAGAAATCTACGCATTTTGGTCAATAATCTGGTCTAATGAAATAATCTAGCAAAAGAGATTATTGATAAAATACAAAAGAGAATTTGCAATATTATTGGCCTTGATCGGGTATCTCGGCTTCAGTCACTTCAGCACCACCGTAACGTAGTTTCTCTACGCTCTTTCTACAAATGCTTTCATGCTAAGTGTTGTGATGAACTTTCCTCCATGATTTATGAATTTAAGTGCAGTACTAGATTGGCGGCAAGGTCTCATCATTCTACAGTTGAAATGGCTAGATGTAATCCAAAGTTATATGTTAACAGTTTCTTTTATTGCGCTTCTCACTTATCGAACTCTCTTCCAGCTTCTTGCTCCCCAGCCAATATTGATCTTCAAAGATTTTAATGCAATAACCATTCGTTATCTTCGTTATGCAAGGAATATCAGCTACACGTCTAACCAACTGTACTAACAATCATCATCTGTAGTATCTGGAGGATTCAGGTTAAAATTTCGACGCAGCTCGTAAAACAAAACAAAAATAACTCAAGAAATAATAATAATAATAACGTGGAATGTGTTAGAAGAAATGGAAATCAGATAAAGAATCGAAACAGTAGAAAAACATTAAGATAATTTAGTTAGAGTATTACTACTGCTGAAGTATTGGAAAGACTTAATAACAATTGCATTTCAGTAAAAGGCACCAGTTAATAGTGATGTGAAAGCTGAACAAGGAGACAATATTAATTGATATTATTATAATTATAAATGTAAAAACGCAAATTTGTTTGGAAGATGAGTATCAGATAAAACAATGACGTGACATCATTACTAAAATTAGTAAGAGTATTAAGGAGAATACTTGATTACTGAGAAGACATTATGCTCCATGTACTTTAGTAATAGTCATCAGGTAATACTGGAATGAAAGCTGAACAATAAAAATAAGATTATCACTCCCATGTGGGGCCTGTATAGTCGTAACAGATGCCTGTGCTAGCATCAGCAGCTGAGGCGCAGATCCATGGTCTTTCGAAACCGATGAATGCCACACATTATATACAACTAAAAAAAATTAATTATATAATAATAATAATAATAATAATAATAATTACAGAAATAATAATAATAAATGCATAAATAAAATGAATAAAACTCCCCGTGACCTAGCAATATCGGGGTGATATTCAGCGGGGAATAGCTGTGTCTCGTGGGCAGGACAAGCTCTATCTCCCCACCAGTTTTGCATGTCCTTAATTCCCCTTTTGCATGAACTAAACAGTAATAACTATGAATACAAAGTAAAAAGAATGTGTTTAATCACCTATTCTACGTAGATTATATCAAACTCGTTACCAAAGGCGATAATGTGTTAAAGGTATCCTGAATACTGTAAAATGTTTTAGTGATGACATTGGATGGATTTCGGATTAGGTAAATGTGCAAAAGTAACATTCAAGAAATACCTAAGAGTCATCGAAGAAGATGGAATACATCTTACCAAAATGAAGGAGAAAGTAATAAAAGAAAACTACAAACGTGTGAATATCAGCCGTAAACACTTTGACTGCCCCTGTGGTGCAATAGAGTTTCAACATCCTTAATTAGACAATAGCTGCCTTTAAGCGAATGGATGTCAAAACGTGAAAACTTCTCACTTGCTATCACAGGCATCATCTTAAGGCTGATGTTGATCGACTGTCTGTGACGTTGATCCTCTGTATGTGTTCAGATCCGAAGGAGGCATAGGATTAGTTCAACTAGAACTGTCTTACAAAACCACAACAATCGGTTTTGAAAGATAACTGGAAACTACAAAAGATTAGATGATGAACTATGTAAAAAAAAAACATGAAATAAATAAGAAAATTTGTTCAGTAATAAAGAAAGCCAACAAATTCAAAAGAGAATTTCAATTGGGTGAATAAGTGCAAATAAAACATAATACACCTACTGCAGCGACAAAGGCCCCCAAAAAGAAGGCAAAATTAAATGCAATGTACCGACTGCAAAGACGATGACAAGATAAATGTCTTCATGATCAATACTCTGACCGGACCAAACAAGCTGATGTAGACAAACCCCGTACTCATCAGTGGTTACGTAGTGCAAGGTTAAAAGCTGAAACCTAAGGTTTTATTCTTGCTGCAAAGGAACAATGCTTCCTAAATAGAAATTACCATTACATATAAGCATATACTGAAAAAATTTTGTGTTAATATCCAAAAAAATGCAGATTTTGGGATAAAAATCCAGAAACAATTGACCAAGGAAATTATCATGGCTGAACATCCCAGTGTTAGACAGGACCACTGAATATAAAAAAAAACAATCAATGACATAGTGGGCAAAGTATCTGCACTTATTTTACGGAAAGGATCAAAATACAAGAATGGAAATGAAAATCACCCACACACGGTTACAGAGATTGGAAAAGGTTCAATAGACTCATTAAAAGGATTCTTAGTAGACCATTTAAAGAAATACAAAAAATGTACTCACAAACAGCAACACACATTACAAAGGGCTTTATCGATGTAAAATGTGTGTGACCTTAGTTATAGGACAATTTACAATATACACTGACAAAACAATCAAAGCTAATCGCCCAGATAACGTGATCAAAAGATCAAAATCAGAATAATAATAATTAATAAGCCAAGAACCAATTGCATCATTGAAAATCTTCAAAAACTATCAAATTACAAAGGATCTGCAAAGTGGAAATCTAAAATCATCGATGGCAGACGAGTTGAAAGTCTCATCAGATTGATTGGAAAAGGTTCCGATAGACTACATAATAATTGAAAGGACAAATTCCCATCTGACTCAGGATGTTCTATACTTGCCCCAAATGAATATAAAAATCGTCACGATAGAGTGGGCTTACACTGGACAATGTGCAAACACTTTGGAAAATGCCACTAAAGAAAATACAGAAAAAAATGTATTCTATGGGATTATCATCCACACAGACAAAAAAAATACAGGCGGACATTATTGTCGAAAAAAGGGCCTACTTTATCGGATTGATGAATTTAAAATGTGTGTGACCTTAGTGGTTTAATATCAGTGGAAAATGTCATGAAGCCATTTCAAAAAAATGGAACAAAACCATTGAAAGGCCTCTGTTTGGGACCCAGAAAGAAATGTATATACAAAAGATTAAAAAAAAAAAAAAAAAAATCAAAGGAAATAATAATAATAATAATAATAATAATAATAATAATAATAATAATAATAATAATAATAATGGCATTAAATACTTTCGAAGAACTGGAAATCCAATAAAGAACTGAAACCTTTAGACGACAGCATTAGTAGAGTATTAAGGAATGCGTTCGTGTCTTTAGAAGGCTTGTTGTCACCTGATCTCCGGAGAAAACTCCCAAATAACTATCGTGTAAAACTTAATTAGTGGAATATAGTTATATTAATAATAATAACAGTAATTAATAGTAGTATTAATAATATTAAATGCTGATAAAACTCTTTTCCTGCGAAATAAATTGATATGTCTTTTTATTAATCATTGAAACATAGACAATTTTACTTGATTATCACAGCATTGAAATAACTCACAATTACTGTTGATTTCATCGGCGCTTTCTTCGCATTTGACACCGACATCTGATTCGTGTTTGCAATTATTTTGTTGAAATTTGTTATGTTTACAATTGACGATCGATTCTTCAGTTCCTTCACAGTTAACATTAGCAAGAAATATATTCCCGCTTCCTCCAGTCACTGGCAGAACCTCTCCAGATCTGTAATTAAAAGATATGTTAATTTAATCTCTTTTAGTCGGTTCATATCTATCTATCTATCTATCTATCTATCTGTTCATATCTATATCCACTGAGGGAAAATTAAATTGCAACAACCTGAATAACGACGTCAATTTTGATCCGGGTACAATATATGTAGGTTAGGTTTAGTAGGTATTCTGATCAAGAATTTTAAGTTTACCGTCCATCATGTGACGTAATAGAACTCATGCTTGTGCGTCGTCTATGTCTGAGCTTTAGACAGTGACACATGCTGCGATAAGTTTCATGACAGATTAATGCGGTTACTGCCACGGAGACGCAACGGGGTTCTATTTGGTCGATTTTTAAATGGAATCGGATTGCGGTACTTACAGAGGCTGGGTGGTTATTTTAGAAAAAAATTGCTGGGAATGTTAGAAGTAATACATCTTTCCAAACTTTCATTTACGCCACAGAACACACACCAGTTGTATTGCAAGATTATCATCTGAGACATGAAATGGCACTCTGCAGAGTTCAGTGATGCGAATATGTTCTGTCTTCATGCTCTTGATGGTCGCTTGTGTCTCCGACACATAGACACGAGGAGCAACATCCTTCAGAGCGTGCAATCAACCACAAAACACAGACACAACCCCTGACATTATGGTGTTATGTGTCATAAGTAACGACTCTCGCATACCTGTAATGTTTGCAGAGAGAAAATTGAAAAGAGGCAGGATATGCAAATCATTCTGCTACCATTCCTGCAACATTATTGTATGTTATTCCTACAAGGTAATGTCCGGTCACATGATGTCAGTCCTCTTAATAAACTCTACAAGATTTTTTTTCAGTTCTTTATAATTATAGGTGTATTTGCTTGATTGGTAGATTTCATTTCTTGTTGGGAAAAGTTAAAAGTGTATAAAAAAAAGAATCTTGGGTACTGATGCAAGTATACATTCGTGTATACTTTTTGATGTGAAAATCTTTATAGACGTCTAAACTCGAGAACTGAGACGAATCTTACAAATGTATGTAACGTAACCCAGTGAATAACGTGAGCTACAGAAAAACCATTATTTCTCTCAATATGTAAGGGTCCAGGTTGTCAATTATTTCCCACTCTGTTTTTATTTCAGTTATTCTATAATAACTGGTGCTGTTGGATTTTAAGGGAGATTTGTGTAACTATATTTGTTTAGAAAGTTAACAACTCTTCCAGCTCAAAAATATCACCACTAATAGGTGACTAAAACAAATGAATTAATCAAGAACAAACTTACAAATCTGTCTATATTTCTGAGATGAGGTATTATGTGCCCTATTTACATTATTCGGACTATTGTCCTCGTCTTTGTCGCCATATTTATCACAACGTTTCGGCCATTGTACACTCCGGCCTTCTTCAGGTGTTTGGAATGTCGAACTGAACACTTTATTTCGCTCACTGGAGTAGACTGTTCTAGTTCCACGTGCCATGTTTTAATGGATGTCAGTTATCAGTTATCTCCTGTTAATTCTCCTCTGCAAGTTCTCCACTGCCTTGACCGGGTATTGAACTTACACTCTTTGGATCCTGTCACTGGATTTAACCAACGCCTATATCCACTGTGCCATGTGTCCTTTATTAGGAGTATACTTTCAAATTTGTCAGTAACCTCTAGTGTATTTGGTTAATAATCTATTAATTATAGATTTTATTCAGAATTTGAATGAAAATAAAAATGTCAATAAAGCAGGAAAGAACTTACGTGAATCCCAAACTCTTGCAAACAACCTTAGCTTCTTTTTCCCTCCAATCATCACCACCGCAGATGGTTCCCCATGCGCCGTCATAGAAAATTTCAACTCTACCGGCAATTCTTGTTCCATTGACGAGTCGAACACTTCCATAAGCTGAAAAAATAAAACAAAACAAAAACTTATAGGTATCAACAAGAACGCACTAATATTTGCTGCTTTAGCATAAGGGTTAGAGTTTCAAACTATTGAAGGAGATAATGAAGGTTCATTTGGCCATTGGTTAAAAGTCATTTATTGCTATGCATTTAAATGCAAGCGTCTATGCATGCCATGAAAGAAATGGTTTTCTATTTTATGAAAACAACGGATATGCCGAACACTCACAAGTACTTTGCATGAATGACAGCAGAAGGCATTCACAATGCACATTTCAAAGTTCCTGACGCAAAAACCAAAGGTGACGATGATTTGAAACTCATGGCACCCACCACCATGATGGCAGTATTTAAATTTATGTTTTATGGGTGAATATACTCTGAAAAATTTCGGTGCCCACACAGAAACGACAAACAGTTACACAAAGACAAAACATTCACATTACCGAAAACTACTGACCACCATTCAGTCCTTCACGTGAATGTTTTGCGACATAATTAGGAAAGTGTGGTGGCTAAAGTGAAAGTCTGATTAGAGACGCCTGTGATCGTAGTTCTACTACGACTAAACAACCATTCATATTGATACTCTTGGAGTAATATTTGCTATGATCTGTGGATACCGAACGGATTGCTACTGCAGTCCTTAAAATCTGTCGGTTTTGGCGACTATCTTTACTACGTGGCTTCCTGGTACCCGGTCAAGGAATCTTGAAATGTTACCAGCGCCCAAGCAATAGCGACATGTCACGTTAAATATGCGCAGCAATTGTCTGAAATGGCCATTCAACCTTTTGAGAGCTCACACTCACACTTCTTTCTAATTGGAAAAAGGCTTATATATACCCGTCTCCGTAACATGACGCCTGCTTGCACTTTTATCACACTGAACCATATCGCAGTATACGTCACTGTCTAAACCTCCACTTTTGATAGTGAACTAGTATAAGTTTTACTAACTCACAAGATGGCCGAAGAATTTTAAAAATTTCATCAAATGCAATACTCCAACATGCACATAGTTACTCACGATAAAAATCCTTTTTTTTTTCTTCAGGGTGTTGAAATTTTATTTTCTGCATCTTTAGATAGATATAAACCGGCCGATATAGATAGATAAATATAAACAAATAGCGAAAAATAAATATAAAAAAATAAAAACAATTGTAGAACATCACTTAGGTTCAGTGAATTGTGTTTTATCCAAGTTGTTATTTTCTCTAAACATACAGTGGGGTTCAATAAGTGATCGTACAGCAAACAAATACTTGTTATTCTCACTTATAGCGAATGAAAACCTCGAATAACAATGTTATATATGTATTTTGGGGCATAGAATCAGAATCTGCAATTTAAAATTAGAAATTCATCGATAAGTGATAGTTATGCAAAACGTGTTCGTACAGTATCAATTTTTGTATTATACGGTAGATTTTGGTTGTACTTCAAAGTAAAAAATTCTAAGCTGTTCTTGAAATTTCTCAGTAACTCTATTGCAACATTCAATTTAAAATTGGATCATTCTGCAATCACTGTTCAATGATAACGGTTCTAATAATGGCTAGACTTGTGCTCAAAAAAAGCTAATTATTAAGCTATGGAACAATGGAAAAAGTTACAGAAACATCTCCGGTGACACGAACATACCTTTTTCAACAATTGGTTCATTTATTGCAAGATTTAAAAGACGTAATACTGTTGAGAACAAAGGTAGACCCGGTGCTCCCAGGAAGATCTCTCGCCGGATTACGAAGAAAGTTGATGCGACGGGCCCAAAATAACCCAATCTGAGTTTGTCAGGGGTTAACGTGACTAAGCAAACGATTAGTAATGAACTACACAGAGACTGTATAAAGTCGCGCTTCCCAACAAAGACACCACTCCTTCTGAAACGGCATAGAGATGCCAGGTTGAAATTTGTGGCAGAGCATAAAGATAAGGAAAATTCTTATTCGAAAAGAGTTCTTTGGACAGATGAGAGTAAAACTGAGTTGTTCGGTCGCAATTCCCTGAATCATATATGGAGAAAAGACGGCGAAGCATACGCACCCAAGAACACCATACCAACTATCAAATTTGGTGGGGGTAGTATCATGCGAGGTGTTGGCAAATTAACAATTATAGACGGTAGAACGAATGCAGAAAAATATCTACAAATCCTAAGCGAAAATTTCTCGCTTTCTGTAGAGAATTTTGGGCTTCTTCTTTTTAAACCCCTAAAAATTTAAATATTGCAATATTTTCTTAACCATGGAATAATTATTTAGTTGTATATGCATACATTTTTAGTATGCAATCTGATACAGTAGATATATTCCCATTTTGTTAATTTAATATGTTACAAATAAAAATAGGAAATATTTTCACGTGTACGATCGCTTATTCAACCCCACTGTAACTTCCATTTTCAGCCAATGTCATCAAGAACAAATATGAAAAACATGTTATTTTTTCTAAACGTAAACTCAGTAAAAATTGATTCAATCATTAAAATGAAATTTAAAATTTGAAAATGTAGTAAAAAAATTATACAGATTTATAAAATCATAATAAAAGTCTTAAATATCCGCATTATTGTCATTATATCATCAGCTAATTGCTAAATCTGAAATCTTTGATGCATGGTATTTTCGTTTGTGTTGTGATTTCATCTTTGTTTTCAGAGAGAAGAAAACTTAATTAAACACAAGAAAGATTAAAAAAACACACACACACACACACACACACACATAGATAGATAGATAGATAGATAGATAGATAGATAGATAGATAGATAGATAGATAGATAGATAGAAAATTTAAAGACGAGCAACTTGAAACTAACCTGGTCCTGACTGGGAATTTTCGGAAAGAACACAATAAGAGGTAAGTAGAAGGAAGTAGATGGTCCAGCTGAATCCTTGGCTGGCACGGGGCCAATAATAATTCAGCATCTGAAATCAAAAAAAGAAAGAAAAAAAGAAGAAAACCTCCAGATATTATTAAGCAAAGATAAGAATAAGAGAATTTTAAAGTATTATATGCTGGGGTGCCCCATGGCTTTATCCCTGGACCTACGTTGTTTCAGTGACCTCTCCGTTGTCATAGTTCCTAATTAAGCATTTATGCTGATGACACAACTATTCACTCTTGTATATTAATTACGCAAACAGGGGAGTTTAAACCATTACAGTTGAACGGTGTATATCTTTTTCCAATTTCTTCGCGTTAGAAATGGCATAATCTAAACAAAATCTCATATTTTTTCTAAAACTTGATGTTCTTACTAATATACATTGATTCTTTTGTACAAGATGCCTAGTTTTTGTTGTCTTTAACGCAATAATTAAGCTGTTGTTCCCTCCGAATGTTTTCAAATATCCGTCGCATTCAGTAACACACCGGGAAGATCCTTAAATTACAGACGAACTAAGATGAAAAGTGAAACAAACATTTGAAAAAAAAAAACAGGGTTACAAAAAAAGAAAAGAATGATTATCAACACAACAAAAATGAGGAAACTGGTTTAAACAAAACAATGTTTTTTGAATTCCGACATTACATCGAAGATAGATATAAGAGTTAAAAAGAAAACGAATTTATCTACGTAACTTATGAAATATAAAACTAAAAGAAAGATTAAATTTTGTCTTTTCTTTTATTCAGCAGGAATTCTTTTTTTATTGTTGTGTCCCTTCAGGACGTGGGCAAACACGATTCTCCTCAACTTACCCTTGTAAGCAATGTTTATCTTTTTGCTATCTCTCCTAATCCCTGTTCTGTCAACCATTTTCAGAAAGATTTTTATTCGTTGCTTTCTCTGTCCAAAATATTTCAAAATATATTTTAATTTTAAATTTTCTGCATCTTTCCTCATTATGGTAAATTTTGTCACTTTCTGATTTTTAATTTTTCCTTTTAGAATTGTACATTTTTTTTACAACCGATTTTTACAAAATTTTTAAAAATATTTGTAGGTAATTTCTGCATGCTCATTCATTTGCCATGTTGTCTACAACGATCATCACACTCAGGTAATCACTCTACACACACACACACATACACACACACACACACATACACACACACTTACATACACATACACACAGATAAACACATGCAAACATACATACGCACAAATAATAAATGTGTGATCAGCGTTGCTTCTATTATATTCACTTTGTATTAATGATCTTCCGAAAGGGATAAATAAAAAATGTCCCCTACGCAGCTGTGGATTAAATAAAAAATCGATATTTTTGAAAAGTGAAAAAAAATATCTAAAAAAATGTCAAAATAAACATTATGATTTTTTTGTTAGCCGTAGAATTTAAATTAAAAAAAAAAAAAAAAAAATGTTAAAAAAGCCAAATTTTAGTGTCAGGCTGATGGTGATTGCACAAGGCCGAAAGTATGGGGTACCCAGTGAGGATTGAACTGACTATTCAGTCGTAAATGATCTAAATGATCATACGTCGAGACCCAGAAGAATTTTAAAAAGTTTGTTAACCATCATAGTGAGGACCGAACATCCAGGTCGAGGAAGATTAACCATGTTGAAATTGTAGAATCAGGACATTTTTTATATCTTAAAGCAAGTAGAGGCTCCCAGCCAAATATAACAACTGATGTATTTTGATTGGTTGTAAAATATTAATGTCAACTACGTCCGAAGGTACCGACCCAAAACCTCTAGTTGACGCCGTAAACATGTTTGGAGCCCCTAGTGAGAACTAATAAAACGAAACTCGACGACTCAGTCTTAAAATATTAATTGATCGCAAAGAAACGAATTATCTTCAACATCAACAAATGCTCAAAATGTCAAAATATTCCATTCCACAAGTCTGGTTAATGCATCGATATCGATTTTTTTTTTTAATACACAAAAAAACATTTTTATTTTCCTATAAAAACAAATTTACCTTGTTTTTTTCAATCAAATTTATTTTTCTATTGTGGAATTATTTATTGTGTTTATAAAAAATATTTATTGTTGAACAAAAAACCTCAATTTTACCTGTAAAGGGTCAGTTTTATTTCAATAACACAAATTGAAAATCGTCAAAATTAAATTTTTCTTTTTGGTTGAAATCAGGAATTACGAAAGTGCAAAAACCTCAAAAAAATTAAATTTAACGAAAAAAAAATTTTAAAAAGAGAGACTTACGACGACGTAATAATTCTCGTTTACATAAAAGTTTAACACAAAGTAAAATATTTTTAAACGCAAAATATTTCCGATTTTTCTCAAAATCTATAAATAATATTTTTATCAGATTTTGTTTTTGCATTCTTTCAGCTTTCAACGAGTAAAAAACAATGAGCGTAACATAAATTTTTATGTTTATTTCATAACTTGTTTTATTCGGGACTCAAATTTTCCCCATGAAAATTCATGATGCCTAATAAAGGATAATTATCAATGAAACTTAAATAATATTGAAGAATAAACACACAGAAAAATAAAGGAAAGAATTAAATTATAAAAGACGATTATTTCCATTTTACCGGTTACAATTTCTTTCTTTTTCTGTTCCTTCAGTTCTTTTCTCCATTTTCCGTTTCTTCCGAGTTCCGTTTTTTTTCTCCTTTCCATTCCAGTGAAGCAGACGATAAACGCTTGTGAGCGGAAACGCTTACTCTCTCTTCCTCGCTTTCTTTCTTTCTCTCTTTCTCTCTCTCTCTTTTTCTTTCTTTCTTTTTCTTTCGTCTTTCCCCATAATCAAAACATGGTCCATTATTAATCTTAGGAGAAATAATGATTTTATTTTATTTTAATAAATACTTTGTTAATGAATACTGTGTCTTTCCTTTGTTTAAAAAGTGTTTCCAACAATAGGGTTAATCAAAATTAATTAATTTTTTATTTATTTAATTAATTTATTTTTCTTCCGGCTTTCTTCGGAATCAAATCGAAAAGAATAATGTAATTTTTTTATTTTCATTTAATAAATATTTTATTAATGAAATATTACATAAGTTTTTATATATTCCCAACAGTTCTATTGTTATTGAATTCTTTCTTTCTTTCTTTCTTTCTTTCTTTCTTTCTTTCTTTCTTTCTTTCTTTCTTTCTTTCCATTTCTTTTTCCCATTCAAATTAACCTTAAAAATCGTCTATTTTTTAACCTGCACCAACAAGCGTCTCTGAAATTAATTTACCGCCGCCGTAGGTACCTCTGTTTTTTTTTTCGCGAAAATAGATAGCATAAGAACGGTCTGGAAATTAACGGAAAAAAAATTTTTTCATGATAAAAGTATATTTCATTATTGAGAAGAAACACTAAAGTATTTTTTGAGTAATTTTTGAAATTTTTTACTCATTCTTAGCATGTCCGAAATTTTAGTTAAAAAAACTTGTTTACAGAAAAAACGAAAAAAGCTCTATATCAGCCATATTTTTTTAAATTTCAAAAATAAGTTAAATTCTTCGTTTAAAATTCGTTTAAAAATTAATTATACGTATTTCAAAATTTATTCGAAGAAATTTAGAAAATTTGAAGTTTATTTAAAATATTTTGAAAGAAACTTTTACCTACTTTCTTCGGAGAAAAATGTTTTTTAAGATAAAAGAGAGCCGATCTCAACATCGCCGCAATTGACAAGTGCTGAGTGATGACGTCTATAAATTATTGACAGCTGACGTGAGATTCAAGTTCTCGTACGGAAGGATAGAATGGACATATCGTTTTTTTTTTTTTTTTTTCAAGCGAACCTACTTAAGTAGTACTTTGTATTATTTAAAGTAAAAAAAATTTTCGCCATTTCTTATTTTTTTTTAAAGTACTGTACCAAAAGTTTGTTGATGGTATCTGGAGAAATTATAAATACTATTAAAAAAATTAAGATACAAGTGCTGCACTGCTGTTTGAGGGCCCATATAGACCCCTCTAAAGTCAATTCAGATTTGCTATTATAAAAAATTTCTATCCCCATTAAAAATAATCAAACATAGTAAAAGTCATTTTGTCACAGCCTATATTCTCGGAAAAAAATAAATAAATGGATTTTTTATATTTTTAGGTCATATATATATATAAATGACTTATCTGGAAAAATATCAGGGAAAAGTTTATCTGAATCCCATGAAACTAGGTATTTTCTGAAAGCAAACAATATGTTTCATTTAAAAGTAAAATTGGCCAGTGTAAATGATTGAAAAGTTTTTAGTTTTCTAGAGGCAAAATGTGAATCTTACTTATTATAAAACCCAGGTTCTGTGTGTTACGTTTACATATTGGATCGAATTTCCTACATTTTTCAACCAATTTCAACCAAACATTACAGGACTACGATGAAAACTAGATGAAAGTACCTATTTTAACTTAATGAAAATGATGCACGTGTTTCAGCAGGAACAGTTTGCTAAATTAAGGGGCCGTATACAGCGAAGAACAACCCTTACTAGACAGAAACTCAATCCACGTGACGTTATTTTTATTGCACGTACCAAACTTCCGGTCTTCCGTAGATTTCATTGGTAAACACATTATTGACAAATTATTTTTTTTAATATACGAAGACTCATTAGTTTGTAATAAGCTTTGGAAATTATAATCTGTAAATATATATCTACTTAAAAACAACATCCGTTAAGCTGTACACGCTTTTCCATAATTTTAGAAGAATTAACAACATAATGTAAAAATAAAAACAATGGTTGCAGAAATAAAAAATAATTGTAGGTAATTGTTTTAAAAATTCATTTTTCAGAGAAATATCTTTTTGCTTTCAGACAATATTGTCCATGTTTATTGGAATAAATAAAAGCAATTAAAAGCTTTTGAAATTAAATAATATTTTTGTTTTATTGAGTTTTGTATGTTACACTTCAGAGACGATTTTCAGGTAGAAGGGCTCCAACTAAAAAAAAAAACAAAAACATGATTTTGTTTCCTCAAAGCATTGTGCTTTTAACTGATATAATCACTAAACTCCTCATAATTGAAATTATAGAGTTTTCGTACAATTAGTTAGAGCGGGTAAATACATATGAAAAAAAAAATTTCTGCGATGACTTTACTAAAAAAAAAATGTATTTATAATAAGTTCCATCATTTGTAAATAGTTTCTGAAAATTTCATTAAAATCCGACAATTATTTTCATTTTTGCAAGATTTTCCAAATTAATGTGTGTCAAACGGGAAAAACGCGCTAAAATGTTTATACGTTAATTTATCAGCCAAGCTAATAAAAAGAGAAACAAGGTCTTTTAATCAAAATTTACAATGTTCTAAAAAAGAAGGAAAAATTTCAAAAAATAAGTAAAAAATACTTTGATCTTTCCTCTAAAAAGTAACATAAGCATTTAGACGCGAAAATTTTGTTTTCATCAACTTTGGCGTCTTTTTAATCATGCTATGCTCTTTTTTTAGCGATCCAATGGAGTTACGCGATAAAAATATTTAAAATGTACTATAACCGAACGCTAGGTAAGCATACGCATTAATTATAGATCGCAAGAAAGGCTGCAGTTTCACGTATAGTCTTTGTGAACTGCATCAAAATATATCCGATATAATTACAAAACTACCATCAATATGTACACCCTACTGACAAGATGGGTCTCTAGCTTCAAAAGCTCTCTTCAACGAACGAAAGATCTGGAAATATGATTCGTCTCACAAGGTAGCATCATGACAGTATTTCACGGTCAAGTGACGTGAGTTCCTGACATAGTTTATATACAATCCCATGGTGCTCCCTGAACTCCGTATAGTGGCCCTACTCTGAGTGTTAAATTTTCCAAGCCCTCTTTCCTCATTATGTGTTCTAGAAATTTCAGTTGTCTCTATAAATTGTAAATACACAGCGATTTACAATTTTTACTTAAAATGATTTGAAAGCGTGTCCAGATTTTTACAAAATACCTAAAATATATTTTAAACATTTTCTGTATGCTCGTAAATTTTACTTTTAATTCTTCCTTTCAGAAGACAGAGTTCAATTGTACATGTCAGATGCAACCGCTATGACATGTTTTGCAGGATTTGGCGAAACATTCTTTTACCAAGTCACGCCATCACACACACAAGCGCATGTACACACTCACGAGCACGTGTGCGCACAAATAATGTTTAAAGTTTAAGTTTAAATAATGGATTCGCGGTTAATGTGTGGATTATTGTTGTAGACAGTGGAATCCGCGGGTCGAATTCAAATTACATTCAAGTTACATTCACTTCGTATTAATGGCCTTGTGAAAGGGATAAGCACATCGTCCATCCCTCCTTGTGTGGGTTAAATAGCAAGGAATATTAGGTTTTCGCGGTTTGAATGACAGCGAATCTAGAAGAAAGAAAACTGAATTCAAACCGATTAGGCATACCGTGAAGGATAAGAAAAACATTTCAATGCAGCTAATACTCTACCAGCTGTACTAGATCCCACATTACCATTAGTTCATGGAGGGGATGTCTGAATGTGGGCAAAGCCTTACACACTTAAAAATCTGTCGCACCTTCAAAAACCGAATTAAGTGTGGGTGGTAACATATGTAAAAAAAATATTTTTACCAAGATTTTCTAAAAAAAAGAAAAATTTCCAAAAAAATTCATTTATTTTTTATTATGTCCTGAAAGTTTCATTAAAATCCCACAATTATTTGATTTTTGAAAGAATTTCCAAATCAATGTGTTTTTTACCGGAAAAAAGCGCAAAAAACAAGCATCATTTGTCCGCTGCAGACGTAAAAAAAGTTTAAGCAAAACTTTGAATGTGCTACAAAGGTGAAAAAAAAAATGTAAAAATATAATAAAAAATAATTTGGATTTTTCTCTTAATAATGTTACATAAACATTTTAATGACAAAACTTTGTTTTTATTGAGTTTGGGGCCTTTTTACACCATGCTATACTGTTTTTAACGCAACCAAGTGGAATTACCTAGTTGAAAGAAAATGTTTGAATACTATGGTTTTACCCCTTGAACCTTTTTTTAAATTGATGTATTAGGAACAAATTCTTCATTAAGGGTTAAAAGAAAACGTTTTGACACTTAAAAAACTAATGGCCCATTATGGGCTAACAGAAAACGTCGGAATACTTTGGTTTTAGCCACTAAAGGTTATTTTAAGTATATCTCTTAAGAACTAATGGTCTTTTATGGGCTAATAGAAAACGTGTGAATACATTGGTTTTAGCCTCCGACGTTTATTTTAAGTAGATCACTTAAGAACTAATTGTTCATTATGAGTTAAAATATAATGTCTGAATACTGTGGTTTTAGTCCCGATGCGTATTTTAAAAAGATCTATTAAGAAATGATAGTCTTTTATGGGTTAAAACGAAAACGTTTGGATACTTCTGTTTTAGCCACGGATGCGTATTTTAAATACATCTGTTAAGAAGAACTAATGGTTCCTTATGAGTAAAAAGAAAACGTCTGAATACGGTGGTTTTAGGCTTCGATGCGTTCTAGTTACACGTGCCATGTTTGATGGGTGTCAGTTATCTACTGTGTCTTGTTTCCTTAAGGACATTTGTGTATGAGTTTCTGAACTTATAAACTTAATGTCTTCAGCAACCATTTGCAATTTTCGTTGTTATTTTCTCTGGCACTCCTTATTACTGGTTCCAATATTGTATTCATTTCTATGCTTGGTTGGCTCGGGAGATTTTTGTGGCCTAGCATATGTGTTGATTCCTTAAATTTACGAATTTTCCAATGATGTTCTTTTTCTGTGATTTCAACCTGATGCCACAGAGAGCATCTCCCTTTTTCTCTCCATATGACTGTCTCCTCTTTATATTTCTTTCCGCTGTTGCACAGGATAGCTTACAAACAGTCTTTAGTCATGTTCTCCTCTAGAGGTGGGGTCTTACTCGGGAGAGGTATCTGCAAAGTGTCGTCCAGCTTTTGAAGGTTGCCCTGATATTATATGAAGAGCAAATTCTTTGTATTTTCTCCGATAACACCTTCATAAAGCAGGCAGTCTTTTTTCTGAGTGCTGTCGGCCTCCTCTTGAGAACTAACGGTCTCTTATTTGTTAACAGAAAACGTGTGAATACTTTTGTTTTAGCCACCGAAGCATATTTTTAATAGATCTCTTAAGAAATATTTGTTCATTAAGGGTTAAAAATAAACCTCTAAATACTTAGGTTTTAACCTCCAAAGCTTATTTTAAGTAGATCAGCTAAGAACTATATGTTCATTGAGTTTAACCCTTAAGAAAACTTTGGTTTTAGCTACCGAAGCGTATTTTAAGTAAATCTGTTAAGATCTAATGGTCCCTTATGGGTTAACAGAAAACGTCTATGTATGTGGATTAAAAGATAACGTCTGACTACTTTGCAGTTTTATTTTCTGAAATATATATTTATTAGTTTTGTTTAAAAATGATGGTTCTTTATGTTTTAAAACAAATAATGTGAAATCTCGTATTAAATATAAAAAATAATACCAAAAATCTTGAAAAATAGACAATATTGAAAGAAACGTTATCAGAAATGTGAATATTTATATTTAAGAAGACACATCGCGTCAATTTGTATTAAGAAGACTTACTTTTGCGTTACATATCATTGATATGTACGCTGCCCTGAACTAAATTCGTCTCAGTGGGTCATAAGTTTGAAGATCGATGATTTAATTTTGCTCGTTTGACGATCAATGTTTTAGGAATATTTAAATTAATAAAATATGTTCATACATTTATTTATATAAAAATCGAGATATAAATGAATCTATGTGAAAAACAATAATTTGAAACGAAAATATTGCCAATTTATTTACATATAACATTTATCAGAGAGTCTATTGCACATCTTAGTTGATTTGCATGAAGATAAAACATTTTAACAACAAAATACAAACTGTATTTTCGTTAATTTCTTTACAAGAAAAGTGCAAAAAATATTACAACGTGTAAAAATATAATTGGCAGGTCATGGGTTAAAAATTCACAAATAATCAAAATTAAAAACTGTTACTAAATATTTATTTTAGTTTTACATTTTTCCTAAAATTATCGAAATGGATTCCATGTATCGATATTGAAAATAAAATCAACAATATAAATTGTTAATGAACCTATTCACAATATCATATAATATTAATTCATTATTTAAATACAGTAATAAAGTCTTACCTTGGAGAAAGACGATCGTCCCGGATACAACGTGTTCTTTCTGGTCCTTTCTGAGGCAATGTGTTCTTTTTGTTGACTTGTAAAGCAATGAAAAGTCACGCAACAAATATCCACTTTAATGGGGTTTTAAGTGAATCACATCAGTGCACATGCATGTCACCTTAAACCGGTTTAATTCATTTAATATTTTCTATAAAGATAAATACTGACTATATATATATATATATATATATATATATATATATATATATATATATATAGAGAGAGAGAGAGAGAGAGAGAGAGAGATAAAGAGAGAGAGACAGACAGACAGACAAACAAAGACAGAGAGAAAGAGAAAGGGAGATGAGGGTGGAGGATAAAAATTCATATATAAATAAAATATATCTGTAAAATGACAAGATGAATAAAGACAAAAGGATAAAAATTATTTACCAACGCGTTTCTTCCTCTGTTCTTGATTTTTTATTTTTATTTGTGAATTTTTAACTCAATTTTTATTTATTTGCTTATTTCTTATATCAAAGCAATTATTATTTGTTATTTTATTTTATTCAATAATGTATTTATGTATTTATTTATTTAAAAAATAAAAGGTTTCGTTTCAAACTTTTTCTTTTAATAATTTATATCTCCTTTCTTAAAGAAATACTCCATTCTTCAGACAACATACATGACCATAAAATTTAAAAAAATTAAAACTCTTAAATCAAAACTTTCATCATTCTTCGAACTAGGGAGAGTTTGAAATATCTGAGGTCACAGAATTTTGTCTATATTTCTCAGAGACCGAGATAGTGTTACTGAAAAGTATTTATGTAATTGTGTGGAATAAATTATAATGAAAAACACGGAACATAGTAACTCAAATAAGGCTTTATTCCACGCAATGAAACAATAAAATAGTACAACAAAACTATTTATAAACAGGTGGGGGGGGAGAAGGAATGTTCACCACAAATGGGAATGTGTGTGTGGATGTAGGCGCATATGTGTAAATGTAATTATATTTGTATATAGAAAAATGTGTATGTATGTAGGTAAAAGGATTTGTGTACACTCTCAAGTTTCTCCCTTACTCTCTTCTGTTACCTGTTTCTTCCTCTTTCTCTATTCTTTTTTCTTGTCCGGTGAATAAGAGGTCAACGCTACAACCATCGCATCTCCTACAGACATATACCCACCTCCTTTCTTTCATACTCTCTCTATCTTAAAACATAATTTCCGCTAATCTTGTTTTTCATTTCGTTTTTCGGTCGATTCCTGGGAGAATTTTTGAATCCGTCCATTGTTTTGAAACCGCAAGGTCTGACGAAGCAAAATCTAATTTTATTGGTCTCGCGAAATAAAATATTATCGTGGCTTTCTGAAGATGCCACTTGGATTGATATTTTTAACCTTCCCGTTGAGAATTGTGACTCTGAGGTTTCTTCTTGAGTAAAAGCTAGCATAGATGTCATTGTACCTTATCGGGAATACCCGGTGAAAGCAAAATCTTCGTTTCACCTGCCTCTTCAGCCGCTATCACCCACAGGAACCACTTTTTCCGGCTCTACTAGCGTGATAAATCTAATAAAAACAGACGCCCCTTAAATTTCTTCTTTTATGTGCCGTGTCCCTTCATGATAGAGGCGGTCATGGCCTCTAGGTCATCCTGTCCCTTGTAACTCTTAATACGTTTTGTCTTTTTTGTTATTTCTCCAAGACCCTGTTCTGCCATCCACTTGCTCAAGCCCATTAAATATGTCACGCGTTGCTTTCTCCAGTCCCTCTTTCTCTTTATTCGCCCTGTGAGTATCAGACTTCCCAAGCCTTCCTTCCTCATTACGTGTCCCAGAAATCTAAACAGCCTCTTCTTGATGTTAAATATGTTTCCTCTCTCTCCAAAACTCCGTCGTTGCTCACATGTTCGGCCCATGGTATTCTCAGTATCCTTCTGTAGAACCACATTTCTGCTGCTTTGAGTCTTTTCATCTTTTAAGATATTGTCAAGCATTTGCTGCCATACAGGGGGACAAATATCACGTAACATTTCTGTACACTTTTCTGTTTCCAACGAGATTTTTCTGTCTCTTAATACTCTGCTTAGCTTTTGGAATGCGTCTTTGACCATTCCAATACGTCTTTGAATCTCAGTGTCGCACTTTCCGTCCTCTGTTAGAGAACTTCCCAGAAATTTAAAATTCGTTACCTGCATGATTTAGTATCCCCTACTTGTAAATTGCATTTTGGGCTCATCTTTTTTGTTGGTGCCCATGCATTCTTTCTTCTTGTAGTTTATTCTTAGTTCTTTCTTCTCGCTCTCCTTCTCTACCTTCTGTAGGAGGTGTTGTAGTTTCCTTTCCGTCTCTGCTATCTGCTCGTAATAACTGTAAATGTGCCATCAAAGAGGCGAATTCCTTGTTGTCTGACAGAATGAGGCACCGTGTAACCTCTAATAAGTTTGGTTCTCATGACTACTGGCGGCTCTGTGTGTTAAATAAGGTCTTCTATCCATCCTCTCTTTGCCCAATTTGAGGTTAACATCTTTTTCCGATAAAGCAGAATGTTTTGCTCGTAAATTCTCTTCCAATTAGACTCCTCTAGAGTATATTTACACGTCATTCTAATCAGAACTGAATCTCTATTGTGTGATATCTATATAATTCCTTGTATGATTTCTTCTATCATCTCTAGACTGGATCCTCACAAAGTATGGTATTCCTGTAATAGACCTTAAGAAATGTGTATGTGAACTGGCTCCTGTTCTCTCTAAACGCTACAATAAACGCATTGCTGCTTCTTGCTTTACTGCTTGTTGGAAACTGTATACTTCTATAGTTCTAGCATTTAAGAACTCAGGTGAACCGTCTATCAAAATATTAGCCTTCTATCGCTTTTTAGGTTTTAAGTACTAGATGCTCCAATCAACTCGGAATTGATTAAGCATCTCACCACACAAAGTCTTCTACATTATTTACATTATTCGGACTATTGTCCTCATCTTTGTCGCCATGTACGCTCCGGTCTTGGAATGTCGAATTGAACCCTTTATTTCGCTCACTGGGGTAAACTGTTCTTGTTCCACGTGCCATGTTTGATGGATGTCATTTATGTGAATTTCCCTCTGAAAGTTCTCCACTGCCTTAATCGGGTATTGAACTCACTGTCACTGGATCTAACAAACGCCTTTATCCACTGTGCCATGTGTCTTTGAGGACATCTAGGTATGAATTTCTGGGTATTATAAACCTAATGTCTTCAGCAACCATTTTTTACCAGTGCTCATATTGCAATTTTTGCTGTTTATCATTGCATGTTTTTACCAGAGTTCATATTGCAACTATGTTGTTATCATTGGTCGGCTCAGGAGATTTTTGTGGCCTAGCATATGCGCTAATTCCTTAAGTTTACGAATTTTCCAAAGATGTTCTTTTTCTGTGATTTCAACATGATCCCACAAATAATCTGAAGGAGATGTTGACTTTCTGTACACACACTTCGGAATGGGATCACACATATATCGACAGGATGAGGGCTTAGCAATGGGCTCTGTTGTGGTACGATCCACCCAATTTACATAGTGGAGTACCGACCATATAAATATGGTTGGTACCGGGAAGACGGGTGAGGAAAAGAGATCCAATCCAGAGACTCTGCCCGACTGCGACTAAGTCAACCCATTCTACAGGAACGGTCTTCCCAAGAATATACCAAACTATCTGTAAATATTGTGTACACGTTCTTGTGTCAATACATTTTGTTTAAGTACATTTTGTGTTGTATTATTATTATTCCATGCTTTATTCAAGTTTCAACAGGCTCAGACTTTTTCTCTGGTCTTTTCTAAATTTTTCTGTGTACCAACTACCCAAAGACTTTAACACAACTAAAGACTATCTTTATGCCTTTTTAACACTCTTGAATTCATGTAGATATGTTTGTAAATACATACTGATTGTAAATACATACATAATGATTTATTTAACAGTCATACCCATGTTTTTTTTTTTTTTTTTTTTTTTTTTTTTGTTATTTGGAATCCAGACTTTCAGATTTTAATATAAAAATCTTGAACGACAGAATTGTCTACAATATAAAAGCAATTAAAAGCTTTTCAAATTAAATAATGTCAAATTCTCCAAGGACTTGTACTTATAACTAATATAAACTTTAATCTTTACAAAAATAAAAAAAAATAAATCTGTGGATAACATGTAAAAGAAAAAATTTACCAATATTTTCTAAAAAAGAAACTTTTCTGAAATAATGTAATTTATTCGTGAATGAGTTCTGAAATTTTATTAAAATCCGACAGTTATTTGATTTTTGCAAGAATTTCCAAATCAATGTTTTTCACCGCAAAAGACTCTAAAATGTCCGATACTAATATCTTTACTGGCTCGTGCCTATGCTGAGAGTTCATTCCATTTAACAATTGAATGAGTTATAATCTCTCTTATATAGTTTTTGTCAAAGCCATATATTCAGTCTCACATGTAGGCAATGCAACTGTGAACTGTGGACTGTGGACTGTTTCTTTGATTTCCATGATATCGGTGGACCGATTTTGTTTAAGTTGAAACAGTACACACTGTTGCACTCCGTCTGCCGTTCTAGTCTGAAGTCCAATCTACATCACAGTATGCTATGAGTCTTAACTCGCCACTTTTCCTGTAGCATAGTTCCTATTGAGAAGTACCTTTCACATACCTTAGTACATGTTTGACTGTTGTCTAATGTTGTTCATATGACTCATATAGGTACTGTGCTAATTTACCAAGAGTATAGCTCACATCTGGTCTAGTTCAGGTAAGTAGGTAGATTAAGCTACCAACTACTTCAAAGTATTTTCTGGGATCAACAGGTTCACTGGTGCTAGTCTACCTTTTGTTCGCATGGCGTTTTCCTTGATTTGCAATTTAACATATCAAACCTTTCTAGTATATTTAACCCATACCTTTTCTGGCTCATTTTTACAGATCCATGTGTTACATTAAAGTATATTCGTTGGAAAAATGTTTTCCAAGTTCTTTCATCTTAAATTCTTATGTTAGCATCTGCTTAATATCATGGAGGTAATTTATATCGTCAGATGCAAATATCAAATCATCAAACTACGATGCAGCAATTATTCTTGCTTTATTATTGCGTTTAATATAGATACAATGATCAGCTAAATTTTGTGCAAAACATTTCTGGTAAGGTGTTCCTGTAATATTTAGTTTCAATTACTGCCTGTTTTTTTAGGCCGTAAAAGGATTTTTTCAACTTGTAAACTGGTCTTTTGTTTGTGCCTGTCATTAATTCAAATCCATTCGGTGGCTCTATAAAGATCTTATAATTAGTTGGAGCGTGCAAATATGTTTGTTGCAAAATCCATTTGATGGACAATAAGATAATATTGCCCTACCATACGTATTGTAGTAATGTCTGCAACGGAAGAAAAGGTCTCTTTATAGTTTAGCTGTTTTATTAGGCTGAATCTTCTGGCAACAAATCTTGCTTTATATTTTTCTGACCCTTCTGGATTTTCTTTAACTGTATAAACCAGTCTACCGCATATTGCCTTTTTAGTCTTCCGTCAATTCAAAGACATCATTCTCCTTCAGGGATTCTAATTCTTCTTCCAGCATTGCCTCAATCCATCAATGTGCCTTCAGGCAGTTCATTGCTTCTTTATGTTTGGTGTACACCCCCATACAGCTCTATAACAGTAACCAATATTGATTGATGATTGATCACTGTCATCTTCAGTACTTGTGTAATCACTTAAGTATTGAGAATCTCTGCTTTCTTTTTCAAAGTATCCCTGAATATTGCAATTATTATCGGTCTGTTTGTTGTCTTCTTCAGATATCTTGATTTGCGAACCCAGGACATCCACTGGGTTATGATTACGTATATACGGACAAACCTCTCATCAACGGACTAATAGAGGGTGGTGAGTGATACGTTAAAGCCGATTGACCGTAGATGGGGAAGGGATTATAAAACCACTATAGTAACTACCAGTAGTTATGATCATAATGTAAACATGTATATATGGCATAAATATATACTTAATATAGTTATAGTAATCGAAATAACAAAAATAATACATTTCTCACGGCCACTTTATCACGCACGTGCTAATGTATCGTACTTTATATACTGTACACCCGTCTTTGTTTACAATTGAAAGACCAGTCACCACCACCAAGCGGTCACTTTGAGAACTAATACGATTCATTCCGCTAAGCTCGCACATTTTGAAATACATCGCTGACGATTTGGAAGTTTTTTTCCTGCATAACATTTTTTTTTTTATTTTGCATGTAGATTTTGTCCGTTCCATTCCAAATCCATTGATGGGATGGTCCGTAGATGAGAGGTTTTTCTGTATCTCTTTTGGTGAAAATCATCATCATTTGATAGATCAATTTGAGTTTGCTGATCAATGACATTAGCAACAAAACTTTATCTGCCTTTGTTTAAGGATATTCCTATTTTCAGGATGGTAGACTTGGTATGAAAGGCTATACCTGTCATATCCAACAAATATGCCTTTTTCATACCTTGGGACTAACTTTTTCTTCAGCTTTTTGTAGGCATAACACGTTAATCCAAAATTATTTAGAATTGGGGGAAGTTGCTAAGCTGATATTTGAAGCAAGCAAAAATTGATTGCCGGTTCTTAGTGTCAATTTATATATATTTTTTTAAATAACTGAATTTTGAACTAAGTTTTCCTGAACGGAAGATGGTCGAGGTAGCTGGCAGAGATAAGACATCAAGGAGGATGGGGGAACCACCCACGCTCACTGAAGAGGTCGGTGAGAGAGGATAATAAAAGAGAGGGTGGAGAGAGAAGGAATTCCCCAAAGTTATGACATTAGCCGGAGAGGATTCACCGAAATGCTCCTACCTCTCCATACCCCCATGTTGGGCGAATGTGCATAAATAGGAATGCGCGAAGCGAATTAGGCAGAAGAGAGAAAAGAGGCAGAATAGATGGAGATAGGACCAGAGACCGGAGAGAGGCTCACGTGGTTATCTGCCGACGAAAGCCTCCGAATTCAGCCTCGTGCCAAACATTACCAAATCAGCAAACTAAACTTTACCAAGTCAACAACGATAATATCACTTCCGATTTAGACGCTGATTTGGGCTGATAATTAATTGTATGCGAACTCTGATATAGCCAATTATTGTACGAAGGACTGATATAAAAACTATTTACTTTTTGAGTTTGTCTATATTTCTGAGATGAGGTATTTTGTACATTATTTACATTATTCGGACTATTGTCCTCATCTTTGTCGCCATATTTATCACAACGTTTCGGACGTTGTACGCTCCGGCCTTCTTCAGGTAGTTGAAATGTCGAACTGAACCCTTTATTTCGCTCACTGTGCCATGGCTTCAGCAACCATTAGGTTTATAATACCCAGAAATTCATACCCAGATGTCCTCAAGGACACATGGCACAGTGGATAAAGGCGTTGATTAGATCCAGTGACAGGACCCAAAGAGCGTGAGTTCAATACCCGGTTATGGGTAAGTGGATAACTGACATTCATCAAACATGGCGCGTGGGCGAAATAAAGGGTTCAGTTCGACATTCCAACCACCTGAAGAAACGTTGTGATAAATATGGCGACAAAGATGAGGACAATAGTCGGAATAATGTAAATATTTAATGTGTTATTTTCGTCCTGTGCGTCTTCGCCCTGTTTGGGATACTTGCGACGATTCGATCTTGGCCTCCTTATGATCAAACTTAAATCACAACTTGGGAAAGGGCAGATCTGAGATCGATGCAATCTTCATCGATTAACCGCGATGTTGGATGACTTGGACAACCGGGGAGAATGTTGCACAATTACATTTGAAACGAGCATAAGTTGATTGGATGTTCTTAGTGTCACGTCACTTTATATTTATTTTTTTAATATAAAAGTGAACATAGAAGTCAACACTTAGAGACGACAGTCTGTTTCATGCTATATGCAATCGTCAGGCCACGTGTGCTGTTATTTTTCTCGGCTATTTATACATATACGGGTCAGTGGTGCATTGTGGGTAGTCTATTATGGCGGTTATTTTACCGAAAGTCGTTTATTTATTTCTTTGGGTTAAATTATTTTACTTGTTTTTATTTAAGTTTATTTTTTGTTTCTTATTTTATTTATTTATTTACTTATTTTTTAATCGGTGTTTTTTATTAACGTAGTAAAAATTTGTTTATATCACTTATTTAATAGTTTTGTTTTGGTTTGAGAATTTAATTAAAGCTATTTGTTCCGTTTGGGGGTTGGTTGTTGTAGTTTTATTCTAACTATTATTTTGGCAGAAACAGTTTTTAATTTGTGTTTATTTGTGTTGATTATCTTTATTTGTTTTTTCTATCGGTAACTTTATCGGGATTGGTTAATTTATTTATTTACTTGGATGAATTTAGGTCAATTTATTTTACTTCTATATTTTCTCTTTTCTGCTTTCGATTTTTAAGTAACGTAGTATTTATATATTTATTTTTTTTTTTTTTTTTTCTCGTTATATAATAGTTATAGCTATATTTTTTCGTCCGATTTTTGGTTTGATTATTTAGTCTAACTAATATTTTGGTCATAATGGTTTGCTACTTTTGTTTATTATTTACTTTATTTATTTGGGTTCGTTGTTGTTGTTTTTTTTTTTTTTTTGTTATTATTATTATTCTATTTCGTCTATTCTAACAGGTGTAATTTGGTAATTTGTTTGGATTAATTAATTTTGCTTATTTTATTGTTATTTTGTTTACTTGTTTATTTATTTGTTTTTATTTTATTTTTTCCGTTTTCAATTTTTAAGTAACGTAGTAAAAATTTGTTTTCATGTCTGCATTTTGAGATGAGCTGGGATCTTTTATCTAATAATTTATTTTGGCCTGGGAAAGTAATTATAGCTGTTTTTTCCTCCAAGCAAAGTTTGCAAGTTTTTGATTGGTTGTTGTAGGCTGGTGATCTTTTCCTTATTTTCCAAGATATTTTTGGTGTGATGTGGGTTTTGTTTTTAATTTCTCAGATATACTTAGAAAGCATTGTACTGTTCGCATATTTACTATTTGTGAAAGATGTTTTGTGTGTATAATTTCTTTGTTTCCAGGGCCCTCAGTTACTCCTATGTATACTTTTTCTTCATTATCTGGTGATTTTATCGTGGCTTGGTATATTACGTTGTTTTGTAAACAATTTCCGTTTAAGGGACATTCGTTCTTTATTCTGCAGTTGCACGTGGGTTTAATTGTTCGTGTGGTTTGTTGATAATTTTCCTGTTGTACTTTTTTATTATTTGTGCCATGTTCTCGGTGCAACTGTAGCTGATTTTTACTGTGTTTTTGTTGAATATTTTGTGTAGGGTGCTTGATTCCGGAAAGTGTTTGTGTAAGAGTTTGAAGAATATTTTCCCTACGTTTGTTTTTACGTTTTTGCTGTATGGTGGGTTGAACCATATGATATTTCTTCTCCTGTTGGCCTTTTTTGTGTTTTGTGGCGAGTATGTGAGTGTTGCTGTATCTTTTAGGGCTGTTTCATAGTCTTTCTTGGCTTTGTTAAATATGGATTCATTGAGGAATTTTGAAATTTGCGGTTAATCGATTTTGTATCTGTTTGGAACCGGGTGGTTGGAAATGTTTGTATGTTGTGGTTTTTTAGGTTTTCATATGGTTTATGGCCTTTTGTTAGGTTGAAGGTAAATCTAGAAAATCTACTTCGTTTAGGTTAGTTTTTATATCAATGTCAAATCCGTTGTTTTTAAAAAATTATTATTCTTTTCTAGTTTTGTATTGTTTTGTTTATTTTACTTTCTTAGACCGTCGTTTGTAGAGTCCTGTGTCAATTTATCTATTATTTTGCTCAGTTCGTGTAGTAAGTAAATACCTAGTAGGGGTTTTTTTATAAATTTTCGTTTGGTCAGCAGCGAAACGGAACAATCCTTTAATTAAATTCTCAAACCAAAACAAAAAAATGTGAGAAAACAATTACGTTAATAAAAAACACCGATTAAAAAAATAATTCGGTCAAATAAAATAAGAAACAAAAATAAAATTAATTTTAAAACAAGCGATTTAACCCAAAGAAATAAATAAACGACTTTTAAAATTGATAATAGTGTTCTATTGTTACCACTGACCCGTATTTGTATGTTTTGGGAAAATATGTTGTTCCTGAATAATTTAGCATGCGTAGACTGGTCTTAGTTTGTATATAATTTATGTTTTTACGCTCTATCTCTGAGGTTAAATTTTCCGATAAATATCCATACTGTGTTATAAATGTAGCGAAAGCACTTGCTCTACATTTTACACAATATGGAGCAGAAAATTTAAAGAAATATAGTCTTAAAAAATGTGTTAAATTTATCGGATAAAAGTCCTCGATATCAAATAGAGTGTGAAAATATAAAAGTGAACATAAAAGCACCAAAACAATAGAAGACGACAGTCTGTTTCATGCTAAAACAATGCTTAAAAATTCGACCTAGATGACCGAATAAGTTGTGTTGTTATTTTTCTCGGCTATTTATACATATAAGAAAAAATTCAAAACCAAGTGGTGCATTGTGGGTAAAGTCTATTAAAAAGGCTATTTAAGTAAAAAATACTCGATTATTTATTTCTGAACTTAAATTATTTTGTAAACCTTGTTTTTATTTAATTTTATTTTTGTTTCTTATTTTATTCATTTATTTACAATTTATTTTTTAATCGGTGAATTTTTTTCCATAACAGAACGAATTTGTTTAGCCATCAACTTATTTAATAGTTTTGTTTTGGTTTGAGAATTTAATTAAATCATTATTGTTCCGTTTCGCATGGATAACCAAAATGGGAAATTTATACAAATGGGAAGCTTTACTACTACTAGGTATTTACTTACTACACGAACTGAGCAAAATAATAGATAGAATTGACACAGGACTCTACAGGGACGACGGTCTCATAATCTTAAGAAACTGTAACAAACAAAACACAGACAAAACTAGAAAAGCAATAATAATTTTTTTAAAAAACAACGGATTCGACATTGATATAAAAACTAACCTAAACGAAGTAGATTTTCTAGGTGTTACCTTCAACCTAACAAAAGGCACATATAAACCATATAGAAAACCTAATGATAAACCACTCTACATACAAACATCTTCCAACCACCCGCCTTCTATACTCAAACAGATACCAAAATCGATTAACCGCAGGCTTTCCGACAATTCCTCCAATAAATCCATATTTAACAAAGCTAAGAACGACTATGAAACAGCCCTAAAAGATAGCGGATTCCCAGCAACACTCACATACTCGCCACAAAACACAAAAAAAAGGCCAACAGGAGAAGAAATATCATATGGTTCAACCCACCATACAGCAAAAACGTAAAAACAAACGTAGGGAAAATATTCTTCAAACTCTTACACAAACACTTCCCGGAATCATGCACCCTACACAAAATATTCAACTAAAACACAGTAAAAATCAGCTACAGCTGCACCGAGAACATGGCACAAATAATAAAAAAGCACAACAGGAAAATTATCAACAAACCACACGAACAATTAAACCCACGTGCAACTGCAGAATAAAGAACGAATGTCCCTTAAACGGAAATTGTTTACAAAACAACGTAATATACCAAGCCACGATAAAATCACCAGATAATGAAGAAAAGTATACATAGGAGTAACTGAGGGCCCTGGAAACAAAGAAATTATACACACAAAACATCTTTCACAAATAGTAAATATGCGAACAGTACAATGCTTTCTAAGTATATCTGAGAAATTAAAAACAAAACCCACATCACACCAAAAATATCTTGGAAAATAAGGAAAAGATCACCAGCCTACAACAACCAATCAAAAACTTGCAAACTTTGCTTGGAGGAAAAAATAACTATCATTACTTTCCCAGACCAAAATAAATTATTAGATAAAAGATCCCAGCTCATCTCAAAATGCAGACATGAAAACAAATTTTTACTACGTTACTTAAAAATTGAAAACGGAAAAAATAAAATAAAAACAAATAAATAAACAAGTAAACAAAATAACAATAAAATAAGCAAAATTAATTAATCCAAACAAATTACCAAATCACACTTGTTAGAATAGACGAAATAGAATAATAATAATAACAAAAAAAAAACAAAAACAACAACGAACCCAAATAAATAAAGTAAATAATAAACAAAGTAGCAAACCATTATGACCAAAATATTAGTTAGACTAAATAATCAAACCAAAAAATCGGACGAAAAACATAGCTATAACTATTATATAACGAGAAAAAAAAAAAAAATAAATATATAAATACTACGTTACTTAAAAATCGAAAACAGAAAAGAGAAAATATAGAAGTAAAATAAATTGACATAAATTCATCCAAGTAAATAAATAAATTAACCAATCCCGATAAAGTTACCGATAGAAAAAACAAATAAAGATAATCAACACAAATAAACACAAATTAAAAACTGTTTCTGCCAAAATAATAGTTAGAATAAAACTACAACAACCAACCCCCAAACGGAACAAATAGCTTTAATTAAATTCTCAAACCAAAACAAAACTATTAAATAAGTGATATAAACAAATTTTTACTACGTTAATAAAAACACCGATTAAAAAATAAGTAAATAAATAAATAAATAAGAAACAAAAAATAAACTTAAATAAAAACAAGTAAAATAATTTAACCCAAGAAATAAATAAACGACTTTCGGTAAAATAGCCGCCATAATAGACTACCCACAATGCACCACTGACCGGTATATGTATAAATAGCCGAGAAAAATAACAGCACACGTGGGCTGACGATTGCATATAGCATGAAACAGACTGTCGCCTCTAAGTGTTGACTTCTATGTTCACTTTTATATTTACACACGCTCTATCTCTGATATCGAGCACTTTATCCCATACATATAGCACACCTTAAGATTATATTTCTTCATATTTATTTATTTATTTATTTATTTTGTAATTCACACTCCTAGATCTTGTCGGTGTTTCAACAAACTTCCTCGAGTCGAAAACTAAAACTCAGTCTGTATGTGGAAAATTGACTGGCATAGCGAGACCCTTAGCATAAAGAGCAATAGGGTTGTGTTATAAATGTTGACGTAGTGGTCATGATAGCGACACAAAGGTCATCGTGACAACCCTAACCAAGAAGAAACGAAAAAAAAAAGATATTCTAAAGAAGAACTATAAAATTAAACGAAAATCCCTGAAGAAGAGAAACTAAGCAACTTAAAACGACGTTTTCGTAGAAAAGAAACCGGCAGGTGGATAACATAATCATCCCGAAAAATTACAACCATTCAAAGCAAAAACGAAAAACTTCGATGAAAGTGGAGAATATGTGAGCAACAAGAAAGTATTAAGATAAATACGAACTACAGGGAAAATTATAATCAGAATGTGACAGGTGAAATTTCATGTATACATCATGAGAAAAGAAAGTGTAGAGAATCTAACACTCACAGGATATACTGAAAGCAAGAGAAGTAGAAGAAAACAGAGTAAGCTACATAATGAGATTTTATGACTGGATGAAAGAATTGAGACAGGCTCCTCCAGTTACTTCCAGTAAGAAAATAAAAGTTGTTGAAAGCCATGATTGTCAACGTCCTGATGGGATACGTTACATAAAAGAATATATTAGCACTTCATGACATAATGGTTCTTACTCCGATATAAGATAAGTACAAGGTCTTATGTACTATTTTCTTAGCCTAAACTACTGACCTGTTTAAGAAGTAGTAATTTGCAATTTTAATAATTTTTAATGATTAAGACAAAAAATGTTGAATATTACACAAGGAAAAGTATAAAATCCGAAAAAATACGTAGCATACCGCTTGCTCACTGCTTATCGTACCGATCAATTTACCAGTGTAGTGTGTTTGATCGTCATATGTCGTCTATTTATTCCAGTCTTATGCCTAATTAAGTATGGTAAATTTTTAGTATTAGGGGGTCATTCAAAAAGTACATTACAGCGAAGAGGTATGTAGGTCAACCTCATTTTCACAACAGAATGTTATGTAAATTTAGTGTGTGGGTGAGTTTAAGCTGAACACCGTTATGTAACGATTTTTAAATTTAAAGTTTGTAGCAATTCTGCCACAAACTTCATTTAAAAAAAAAATCAGCGCATTTACCATTCCATCAATCACCTGTTGTAAAAAAAAATCAGTTCACATTCAAAGCATTTGATTTGATTTTTATAAAAAAAAAAAAAAGCGTGTACTGAAAAACGTTCGAATCAAGGCTATACTTATAACGAACCTGGCGGCTATGCGACTGTGGGCGGACATGTAAAGACCTTCTTCTTTTATGTGCTGTGTCCCCTCATGCCGTAGGTGATTATGGCCCTTCACCACCTCCTGTCCTTGTGGCTCTTATAAATTTTATCTTTTTGTTATTTCTCCCAGACCACTTGCTTTCTCTTGTCTCTCTTTCCTTCTATCCGTCCTGTGAGTATCAGATTTTCCAAGCTCTCCCTCCTCATAACGTGTCCCAGAAATTTTAGCTGCCTCTTCCTAAGTATAAGTTTCCTCTTTGTATCCATTCTCTCCAAAACCTAATCGTTGCTCACATGTTCGGCCCATGGCATCCTTAGCATCCTTCGGTAGAACTACATTTCTGTTACCTCGAGTCTCTTCTTCATCTTTGAGGAGATTTTTCTATCATCTGCTGCCATACAGGAGGACAGATATCACGTAACAGTTCAGTACTCTTTTCTTTGTTACCAACGAAATCCTCTTGTCTTGTAAAACTCTGCTTAGCTTTTGGAATGCTTCTTTGACCATCCCAATATGTCTTCGGATCTCAGTGTTGCACTTCCCGTCCTCTGTTAGAACACTTCCCAGATATTTAAAATTCTGTACCTTCTTGATTTTAGTGTCCCCGACCTGTAAATTGCATTTTAGGTTAAACTTTTTGTTGATGACCATGCATTATCTTATGCTTAGTCCCTTTTTCTTGCTCTCCCTTCTGTAGGAGGTTTTGTAGTTTCTTTTCCATGTCAACCATCGACACTGTGTCATCTGCATATCTTATTTATATATCAATTAATATAATTAATATTTAACATTAATAATTTAGACTTAAACTAATATCACATGAATCTTAAAGATGAACTCAAGATGTTAAATAGAGAAATTGCTAACGGAAATGTTCGTCCTTGGCACGAAGCAAAATTTGTTTTTTTCTGTAAAAGTTGTCTAGTAATGGGAGTGGAACGTTTGGCTTTTGAATTAATTTACGGTTGTTTAACGTTAAGAAAGTAAAAAAAGTGGGGTTCTTGATGCGTTAAAAATGCGTTTGTACGAAATATCTGTGTGGGGAAAAAAGAGATTTAAATACATTTTCTCCTTTAGAGTCTGTCTATATTTCTGAGATGAGGTATTTATCTACTGTGCCATGTGTCCTTAAGGACACATGGTACAGTAGATAAAGGCATTGGTTAGATCCAGTGACAGGACCCAATGAGTGTGAGTTCAATACCCGGTTAAGGCAGTGGAGAACTTTCAGAGGGAAATTAGCAGGAGATAACTGGTAACTGACACCCATCAAACATGGCACATGTAACTAGAACAGTCTACCCCAGTGAGCGAAATAAAGGGTTCAGTTCGAAATTCCAACCACCTGAAGAAGGCCGGAACGTACAACGTTGTGATAAATATGGCGAATGAGGACAATAGTCCGAATAATGTAAATAATTTTCTCCTTTCTTTAGTATTGTTTAAAATAATGAATAAAGAAAATTTATATTAATTATCCCTAAACTCTTTTGTCATGTATGAATCATGACGATACATAGAAGGACATCTAGCGATATGTAAATGACGTACATTATAAAAGACAATCTAGCTATACCTACGTTAGAGTTTGGGGCACTTCGAGGTAGTGTAATGGTTAGCAAGCTTGTCTCGCTAGAACAGTTTCGGCTGAGTAGTGAGTTCGATTCTCACTGGGTGCCCCCTAATTTCGGCCTTGTGCCACATCTAAGCTATGCTTGGAAAATCACTAAATTTTGGGCACCTCGGCGTGGTGTAATGGTTAGCAAGCTTGTCTCGCTAAAACAGTTACAATTGAATAGTGAGTTCGATCCTCACTGGATACCCCATACTTTCGGCTTTGTGCCACATCTGAGCTACGCTTGGAAAATCAGTACCTACGTTAGAGTTATCTTCTCTTGGCTAGCTGTTGAATTTTCTCCTAGCGGTTCGAAGTCGAATTTTTCTTTTGAGACGAGTTTGTCACAAACAACTTTTTTGCAAGTTGAATTTTGGTTTAATTTGTTTACCATCTAATTTTTGTTGAGTTTTAGATATTTTTTGAATTTTCTTTTTCAGTTTTGTTTTTCTTTTCCTATTTTTTGTAAACCCCGTCTAGCTCGAAGCTAGTTTTTATTTGACTTTGGTTAATCTTTAATTTATTTTAGTTTGCTAGTTGTTTTGGTTTTATTTTTCTTTTCGCATTTTTTTAATTTTCTTTTAGTTGATTGTAATTGTTTTTTGGTTTTATACGTGTTAGTCTCCTTCTTTTGATTTTTTTGTTTCAATTTTTATTGTTGTTTTTGGTTTGCTCGTTTAACAGATTCTTGCGATTTTCAGACGAACTTTTAGCTGTTTTCATGGATCGTCATAAAGCTTCGACCGTCATTGCGGAGTCTCCTCAGACACCGCCAGTGCAAGCGGAACAAATTGCACCTCCTAGAAAAGTGGCGTGAACTGAAGTTGGGCCTGAAGAAAACATTAATTATTATGTTCAGCTTCAAGATAATTGTGAAGAATGTGTAGGTGGGGATGAGTTTCTTACTATTCCAGAGGTCCTAGAAGCTGTGAACACAAAACAATTTCCCTGCTGACCACCGATAGAAAAACTCAGAAATTGATTGGGGTCAGCAGGGTAACAGTGGAGTAGGTGCTAAAGAGCCTAAATATTGGGCCAAAGATACTGGCCAGAGGATCAGACGCCTTGTGGGACATCTTGCTGGCTACTGAACAAGAGCCCAAACAGTTGGTCGTAAGCATTTTAATAATGAAATCAGTTCGTTTACAAACTGAAAAGAAAGACAAGAATAATCGTCCATGGGGTGCTTGCAGATATTACCAATGACAGAATGGAGGCCTTTTTGTCTGATATGGACAAACTGAGGACGTCTCGGCAATTATAAGTAAAGCGAGCATTGCTACCGGGGACTTTGTTCTCCAGATAACAATGGCCCGCAAGAGCTTCGCAGAAATATCCAACATTTTGATGTGCTGGGAAAAAAGTATACCTGTAGTGATGGAAGTGCTGGTCGTGTGGTGCCTCTGGGCACATGTCGAAAGCTTACCCCGGTAAGAACATGGCGTCACAACCTCGCCCCCAAAAAACATCAATAGCAGGACGTTGGAAGAGTCTGTTAAGGCCTCCGATGGTCCTGGTGCGTGGAAAGAGGTGGTGAGGGGGGGCGGAAGACCGCAAGATCCCCTTCCGAGCAGAATGTCTCACAACAACCCCCAGGAGTGGCCAGAGTAGGAGAAAGAGCATCAACCACAGCATAAGGTGGAAAAACAAACAAAAGAGCTGCAACAACAGGAACTGCTGCAACAACGAGAACAAAAACAACAACAACAACCACAATAACAAAACAACAACAAAAAGCAGATATGTGGGCGGAGGAAATTCCTCCACTTCGGTCATTCTCGGGAGAGGAAGGAAGAAGAGAAGGAAAAAACAACCAAGTCCCAATCCGTCCCGGCTTCGCCAGCAAAAAAATGAAGATACCTCCCCAAAATCCTTCTAGGGCTCCGTTTCCATCTAAATTCGTCGAAAGAAAAAAGACATTTCCCCAAGTGGGAACTGGAAATGCACCGTTCCACTTGGGTCCGCTATTTAAAGCCGACGGTAAGTCGGTGGAGAATCCTGTAATTTCCTTAAGACCCCAGGTGTAATAACATTGATGAAGGATACGGGTGGGAATTAGAAATATGTAATCGCTTTTATGAGGTAAATGACCCTTACCCCGAAATTCATGTGGCCCAGGTGGGAACCCCAGAATTGAAAAAATTGTATAAATTCTATGGAGAGTCCCGGTAATTCTCCATCCTTCCTTATATAGGGTTCTTAAGCTGACATATACAACGGACGTCGGCGGCATTGTCCTGGATGGAGTATGGATAGGTACAGGAGGCCTAGAACAAACCTTTGGGGACCTTGCCCTCCGCCTTGGTCCCAGTCTTTTACTAGGGGACCCAACTTGAAAAATGTTTCTCAACATAGCCAGCTTGAATGCGACGGGCTTGAGGGAGTAAAGCTGCCTGCCTGCTTCGTGATCTCTAGTCCTTCGAGGTAGATGTTGCTGCAATCAAGGCGAGACACTTTGCGAGGTCGGTGCTCTGTGCTGCCTTTTGTTGTCTATTCAGCATACGTGGATCGACTGGCTAGAGATGTTTCCTTACTGGCTAAACGTACCCTGGGTGTGAGGGTGGATCTTGTTCATGTCGATGCGGGGCGTGGAATGGGTAATGCTTTTTGATCGTGGCCGATATTACCGTGAACAGTAGTTCGTTTCTCATCGTTACGATTTATGCGTCCAACGATCGGAGCAGGGGCCTTTCCTGGTGGATTTGTCACGCTTAGTTTTAATGGAGGACTGGGTTGTCATTCTGACTAAACCTACTCATAGACACGGGGCGAGGAACTAGCCGGTGATCGGACGATCGTAATTTGGCTGATCTGATCGGCGAGTTTGGTCTCGTCAATAGATACCGGATCGATCACACTGGGCGGAAGACGTGGACACTTAGGTGGCCGTCTACCTGGATAGAATGTTAGTAAAAAGGGACGATGTAGATTTGCTAGGTTATCCCACGTTCTATTGGCCAGGCTATTCGGATCATAGACGTGTCTGTGCTCGGATGGCATTAGATGCTAAACCTAGAATGGCTGGACACTGGACAACCGGCAACAGCTAATTAATGCAGCAGGAACTAGAGATGGGGTGTTATTGTGAATAAGTGGTGGGAGAAGATTAAGGATAACATTAGGTCCTTCATCACCGAATATAACCAAGTTAAGTCTAAAAATGTGAAGGCCCTCAAAGGTAGTCTATTCTGTGCGGAGGCTGGGGATATTCCCTAGAAATAGATTTAGTTATGCAGGCTCTGCAGCGTACGTCTAGCATGCGCTACGAGGTCAGGTAGTTAGACATGTTTTAATCTATCCTAACAAAGCCGTGAACATGGTAGCAGAATTGCGCAAGGAAGATATCCATCGAGGTTCCGATCGATACACAATAATTATCATCATGGGGAAAGGTAAGGAACTATCAAATTCACAAAAAGAATTGATCATCAAACATTGGAAGGGAGGTAAAAGCTATAGGAAAATAGCAGATGTTCTGAATATACCATTTACTACTATTAGTTCCGTTATTGCTAAATATAAAAAAGTGAAAACTTGAAAACAAATCGAGATCTGGTGCACCACGCAAGATTTCTCCCAGATCAATGAGAAGAATTCAGCTCAAAATTCTTATAAATAAACAATATAGGTAAATCCCCAGATTCGCGATACCTAAGGTTTATAATGATTTTTTAAATGAAAAACTTTTCTTAAAGCTTTTATTTTAGTTTTACTTTCGTGCTAGTAGATTAAATGTAATATTTCCAATGAGAAAAATACTTTGCACTATTTCAAAATTAATTTAAATTGACTTGAAGGAGTTTTTTTCTCAAAAAAACTTATATCAACGCCATTTTTAGCCCATGTTCATCGCGATGTAATTCTCTTTATTAAAAAATCTTCCAAAAAATAAAATATACTTTTATTTTAGGAATATTAGCTGATTTAAGATATAATGAATCTAATTTGAAACAAATATTATGTATTTTAACTTTAAAATATTGCACAAATGCATTTTCTTTAACACAGCAATAACTGTTTATTTAATCTGTTGACGTGTTTCACAGTTTGATGACAGATTGGTGTCTAAGGAGGCTTCAACCGTCAAAAATAATAGAAGTAATCAGCAATCTTTCATATTTAAGAAAGTATTCTCCGTAATCTGATGTTTTATTGAATTTTACATACTTTTTGGCTTTAAATTTAATATAGATATCGCTCTCATTCGTGTATGGACGCTCGTATCTACAAAAATATGCACGTTTATACCCTTAGAAAACAAATTCAAAATTTCTTTTAAAATTATTGGTGTTCGATGATTTATACAAAGCTTTTCCATTTATTATTAGTAAATATAGTTGTTACTTAATAATATCCCCAGAAAGACAACAGTAATTAAAAATTTTAAACTTTATAAATTATTCTGACATTTTTAAAAAAATGAAAACAGTATCTTGTAAAACTCAGTATTCATCGAAAAACTTTTTTTCTTAAGTTTAGCGTTCATAATATATCATTCATAAAAGCAATTAAAAAGCTTTTCTAATTCAATAATTTCTCAGTTTTATTGCATTTTTATTTTACAATTCAGAGCAGATTTTCTTTTTAAAAAAAAAAAAAAAAAAAAAATGACAATTTAAATTATCCAAGGAGTTCTACTTTTAACTAATATAAATATTAAGGAGTGGAATTTTAATTTTTCAAAATTTCATGACATTAAATAAGTTTGTTGGGTGGGTGTAACAGATGTCGAAGAAGGGATCCAACTCACTGGGTGAGAGTTGATTCAGAGCGTGGGACACGGTAGCAGCAAAGTAACTGGAGAGAAGAGATACCGATACGAGGAAGAGAGTCGGGTAGGTGAACTCCACAACCAACTGACAACTAACCTAAAGATCAGGCCCGTAATAAACGGCAATAATTTTTGACATGGTGGAAGCAGAAATAGTCGCCCTGGTATTTGACTATACAGAGAACAAGACCCTAGACTTTTTTAATTTACCCTGCGCTGAAGGGCCAATTTGACAGACTAACCAAATCGACAGAAGCATTGCGCATGTTGTCAGGAATTAAAAAAAGATGGTGTGTCATTAGGAGCATTAATTACTAGAATCAAGATATTAATAAATGTAAACACCCCAGATGCAGATCGGAGAGCCGATTTGAGTTTTGCAGATTAAGATATTATTTTATTTATTCCTTCCGATTCTTTGATGCAATAAAGGAGCAAGTTGTGCCTTTGCTAGCATACCCAGAATATTGCCGATGACTTTGTACCCTGACGCGAGTGACAAGTGCATTGGATCTTGTCTTACGCAGCAATGTCCAAAACAGGAAAGACCCATGGAATGTATGAAGGAAGCTATCTTCAACACAACAGAGATGGCCAGTAACTGAAAATTAAACCTCTCCGATAGTTTATGCACTTCAGAAGTGGCAGTTATTTGGATGGAGCAGAGATCGTGATAAAGACAAATCACAAATCCCTACAAAACCTGTTTGAGACTGAATGGAGCAGTAAGATAATTCAGCAATGGGCTCTAAAATTAAATAACTCTAATTGCCGTATAGAATACCTTTCTGGTAGAGAGAACACCTGTGCAGATCTATTGTCACAAATTCCAAGAAGATAAAACCGCTTAGACAATGGTTGCTTTGCTAGTGAATTATATGTTCCCTAGATTTGGGACACCCTATAGAACAAATGACTAACGGTCAAGAAGAGACTTGAGGCAGCGGAGATATGGTTCTACAGAAGGATGCTGAGGATATTATGGACAGGGCGTGTGAACAACGATGAATTCTTTGAAAGGATGCAAACAAGGAGGAAGATTTTACTTAACATAAGTAAGAGGCAGATGAAATTTCTGGGACACGTAATGAGAAAGGAGGGCCTGGAGAATCTGATACTCACAGGTCGAATAGAGGGAAAAGAGACAAGGGAAAGCAACGCATGTTATACCTGGCAGGCTTAAGCAAGTGGATGGCAGAGCGTGGTCTGAGGGAGTTGGCTGAGGCACGAAACTTCTTGAGAACCACAAGGGATAGCTATAGTTACTTGTCCCGAAAGGACACGACACATATAAGAAAGAAATAATGGACCGTAAAAAAAACAAAGGAGGTGATGGAGGCTTAAATATCAGCCACATAACTATCTCACCTTATCATTTTCAGAGAAATGCGAATGTGGAATGATTTCAGAGATTTTCAGACTTTAGGAGATAATGAGAATTGGGATTTAGTATTGAATCTGACTTTGGCGACGACCAGATGCTGTATCAACGAAAATAGCATGTTTTCCCCTTATTACATGATGTATGGACGAAATGTCTGTTGCTTGCGGACAGTCTCTCGACGCCCAGAAGGAAATATGTAACCAAAGACTTTTACAAAATCCTAATCGAGCAACAACATAAAATTTTTGTGAAGACTAGAAAAGGAGTAGATCACAGAAGAAAGAAATCGAAGAGTTAACAAGGAATGATAGGAGGTAACGCTGAGTGTAGGATCTCCAGTGTTCCACGGGGGAGGGTCTCACCGAAGCAAGGAAAATTCGATCAGAAATCGAGACACTACTATAGAATTATGGAAAAGACGGGGCCAGTAACTTTTGTAATTTGGAACCAGGTAGCAGGAAAAACAATGCAGCGTGTTGATGCAAATGATTTAAAAATGGCTGACATAGAGGACTGGGATGTTCCGGCAGAGAAGGAAAAGAAATGTTGGCAGAATCACAGGCAGAAATAGAGAGGGAAAAACAAGTGGAATAGAATTAAACGCTCATGGATCGCCGGTAGACGCCAAGAACAGGACAGATATAAGCTCGGTGGAAGAGAGCTTGGAAGAATTGGATATAGAGGATGACAACTAAGAAAAGGAAATAAAAATCAGGATGCTGAGAAAGATTCGGAAGAATGGGATGTATATGATGTGAACCCTCTAGCAAAATTAAAACATCAGAATGTTGCCAGGGAAGAAGAATTACTCCTGAGGATGTGATTAAGAAATGCCAAGATTGGTCAGGGAAGAATTTAATTACTGAGGTAGTTTGTGGCATTATTGCAATTCGTTTGGGTGCGTTACCTTAAAGGACGGGATCTGGTTATTAGTATTGATCTCTCTGCCCGTTTGATAGGTGGAGCCCTTTTGAGGTATTTGTGAATCTACCGATTCCATAACCAGAAATAATGGTGAAGTGAAGGGGAGTAGCCAGATATAAGAGGTTGAGAACAAAGCTTTCCATGCAGCAAGAAATACGTTTATGTTATTAACACATGAAGCAATGGAAAGTGAAATCAGTGTGCTAGAATCTATATGAGAAATGGTCATCGCTTTCATATATTGAGATTGCTTAAGGGAGATATAGCGCTAACAGAAAATTGCCAGGTAGACGTAATGACATCCCAGGCAGTGAGTCTGTCAGATAGAATTGTCTAACAACTTTCGCCCCAGCCCCTCAACCTCCGACGTCTTCCTCTCTGGGTTGAGGTGTCTACTCAGTCTTAACCGAACTTAAGGGAGTGACTGTAAGTACCCTGAGCATCCGTAGATCATTCGACCGGTCCGCTGGTTTAATCCTGCTTCCTGCCCACATTGTGTTTGGTTTGAACCAGAAAGCAGAAGTGATGTTCATACATTTAACTTTGCAACTGTTGTGAATTCCTCCACACATTTAACAAAATGAATTTACCTTTTTAATGCATTTTTTGAAGATACTAAACCTATTGTAGAGATATGTATTAGCTCACAAAAATATAGAAAATAACAAACATTAATCATATATATGATCTATGTGTACCAGGCATTCAAATTGTAAGAGGATTTAATTTTCCTGCAATGGAACTTAGCCCACAGAACCAAATGCAAGTCGCCATTATGCCAGTTTTTTGTTGTTTTTTTTTTTGTTTTAAATACAATTCCTAAAATTAAAATTTTATGTATATGTATGGCTACATTTGGTGACAAGACCTGGATTGAAACCGAGTGTTAATCTGTACACAAATTGTCATTAGGCTGGTGCAGAGTGTTCGCCAGGTGTCACGTTAAGCCACATTGTTATATGCGCCACCACACCACTGAGACTGCAGTTGGAAAAATAAATATGGATTCCCACCACAAACACTGGTTATTGTTATCTTTGGTGTGCTCAAGTAAATCTTTCCCAACATCATTCCCTTGCGATCATATCGCGACCTTGGCAGCTTTGACCAATACTGACAAGGTATCTTTAAAAAGTAAAAACAAAACAAAAACACATAGGGTTGATTGCTTGTTTTGTGAATCTGTTGGGACGGTAGAGTATGGCCACATATTTCAAAAACTGGGGGTGATGAGTGAAAATGGATTTCATAATTGTTAGCTATGTGGAGCCGTTTAAAGTGATGGTGATCTTCTTACGTGTTGGAAAAGGTGGAGAATACCTTTGGAACTACTGACAGAACAGCTAGCTGCAGTAAAGAAGTCTAGACTAAAAACTCTTGATGTGAATTTTTAAACTACAAGAAAACTATGCTTTGCATGTGAATGGTTTTTCAAGGTATGCCGAGTAGGGATGAGTCAACACTACATTTTATTTCATAAAAAGTATTTGTCTTTTATATACTCTAAAGAAAAGGTTGAAAGCAGGATGGATTATCTTTATAAGGTCATAAGGAATTTTTATAATCAGGCCCATTTATAATTTCTTTTATAATAGTTCGTTCTTGACTCAGAGCAGAAATTACTTTTTCCCACAAAATGTAAATTTGTCAGTTTCACCACAAATAATTGGGGTGTTTTCATTTTCCAGTAAGAATTTATGCATAGCTAACATTGTTAAATGAATTAGGAGTTGAAAGGTATGAATCACATGAAGCGTTCAGAAATAATTATATACATGAGAAAGAAAAATATATTCAAATACGTCATCCCTTTATAATTTTTCTTTTTTTATTAGTAAGTAATATGAAATAATAAAGTGTAAATAAGTAAATATTATAATAGTCTAGGTTTGATTTTTACACTTACTGTTGGAAGAAGTGTATTTAAAAGAAAACCAGACAACTTATAAAAAAAATTAATTTTGATGTACTAAATTTGTTTGTAAAATTTTCTAAATTTATAACTAGCTCTAAAAGAACTTTTAGAAATGATTCAGTCAAGGCAGACAGTAATATCATTTTTCAAATTTGAAAAATATATACACCTTAAATTTTTCCTCTATTCAAAAAGGTAGTTTCCACCTACGTGAATTTAAAAGTTAAAATCCATCTGGAGCCTCTTTGGATGATATATAAGAAAGGTCAGCAGGTAATTTTAGAAGGTAGAGAAATTTTCAAATAAGATGGTAATGAATATTTCAGAAGACATGAAAATTTTGTCCTGAAAGTAGAGCTATTTTTGGTAGTCATCTGAACTGGACTGTTTCTCACAGAAGAAGCAAATGGAAGAAAAAAAGGAATCAATTGAAACCTGTGAATAAAACAGTGTTTTAAAAAAGGAAACAAATTGTTAAATATCGAGTGATACAAGTGAATTTGCCAAAGCTTTTGTTTTCTATTAGGTGGAGGCAACTTTATAAAGAGTATTTCCAAATTTAAAGGTTTTACATTACCTTCTCAAGGTTTTTTTTTCTATCATTGGAAGTTTGTATTGTAAATCTTTTTAAGAGCCCATAATTCTTATTGGCATCTTGCTTTATTTATAATAAGGTACACAAAAGGAATTTTTTCTATAAGATGATTTTGTAAAAAATTTATTTTATTATCTTTCAAATTTCACATAAGTTTTGAGTCTTGTTTGTTTTTGCATCGCCTTTTTCTATAATCAGGATAAGAGAAGTGACATTCTCTTTTCTCCCAATCTTGTCACACTACTCCAGAAACAACTGGATAGATTGTATATTTAGTCTTACTGAATTTTAATGAATTCTACTTGGTTTATTTCAGGTTCAAACTTTCTTTCCTTTTTCTCTTTGATACCTAATTTGTTTAAATTATTTTTTTAGCTTAACCTTAATTATTTTCTGCTGCTCGAAACTGTCAGACATTCTCATATATTAAAATGTTGAACAAAGATTACTACCAGTTATATATTCATCATGCAGTAAAATATTGAACCAGGGTTACCACCCTGTAATATCCCTCATGCAGTAAAACATTGAAACAGAGTTACCACATCGTTATATGAGAACTCAGGATTAGAAGCCATGTAAGTGCAATGAAACACCGACTACAATGTAGATGGCAACTTTGGTTTTACTGGTCGAATTTCTGTTTAGAAAGCTGTCCAAATGCTGCAAAGTCAGGTCAAATTATAAGTCATTGATAACATGATAACTATTGATGTTCTAATAAAATACAGATGATCAAACATGAAATTTCTGCAGTACACATACCCCAATTTATCTGATAAGGGAATCATGAAAACAAAAGTAAATCTTGTCTAATTTCTTCTGTTTTATAGAATAAAACACCAGATAAAAACTTTAAAAAACACACTGCAACTTTATTTCATCCCTTGAAATTATTCCATATTTACATTAGTTTTTAAAACTTGTTCTTTTTCAGTAATTAATGATAGATTACAGATTGAAAAATGACAATCTAAAGCTGCATGTTATTTTTATCATGAAATTATAGGAATGACGTTTTTGCAAAAGAAAAAAAAAATGTATGTATTTGTATGTATTTTTTCTTCTTTTTTTCTGGTTCTTCTCTTTTCACAAGATTTCAGTCATCATTGGTCGCGTTCTCTGCAAGATCTTCATTAACCTGAAATTTACAAAAGCATCACTAAATTTCATACAAAAACAATTCTTTAAAAGTATGTTTTTATACAGTAATTTCCATAATGTTCTTTATTTTTGATCATGACAAAATGCAACTCTTCAAAGATGGCATCAAAATAAACATGCATTTAAACAATGTTAGGTTTTCTTTTATCCAGTGTAACAATAGCTTTTTTTTAAAGAGAAACTAGAGGGCCAAGTTCAAATTCTGTCAGGTTGACTTTCGCACAAATACCACATCCCTTCTCCCCTACTAGCCATGACTTAAATGCCAAGGCAAACTGAGCAACCAACCCAGGAGAAAGAAAACTAAATAGAAGTTCTTCAACCTTGTTGGCAATCCATCTAGGGATGGTAACTCAACAAAAGAATCCATTTATGAGATGTATCAGCCCAGCAAACAAAAGCAAAAGCAAAATGATCGAAACTCTTAAGTTACACGAGTTTGAAATTTGGCACAGGTGGTGATAGCATCATCCCTCTAAATTAAAATTCATTAACAAAAACAAACACTGAATTCCACCCCAAAATTACTTTTATATATATCAATAAGAAAAGCTTTATAATAACCAAGACATTCAAATTATAACGCTAATCTGAAAACTATTCTTATGCCATTAGAAAAAAAGGAGATGAAAAAAGAGAGAAAAGAGAAAAAAGAGAAAAAAGAGAAAAGAAAAAAAAAAGAAAAAAAAAGAGAAAAAAGAGAAAAGAAAAGAGAAAGAAAAGAGAAAAAAAAGGAGAAAAAAAAGGAGAAAAAAAAAGAGAAAAAAAAAAGAGAAAGATCAAGACAAAGAGAAAGATCAAAAAAAGAAAGAAAACATAGATACCTCCACTTTTTTTGCAAGAAAACAGCATAGCGTAATGAAAAAGGCTTCAAGCTTAATAAAAATAAAGCATTACACTATTTACATTATTCGGACTATTGTCCCCATCTTTGTTGCAATATTTAACACAAAGTTTGGCCATAGTACTCTCCAGCCTTCTTCAGGTGGTTGGAATGTCGAACCGAACCCTCAATGACACATGGCATAGTGGATAAAGTTGTTAGTTAGATCCAGTGACAGGACCCAAACAGTGTGAGTTCAATACCTGGTTAAGGTGGTAGAGAACTTGGAGAGGGGAATTAACAGGAAATAACTGATAACTGACATCCATTAGACATGGCACGTGGAACTAGAACAGTTTACCCCAGTGAGCGAAATAAAGGGTTCAGTTCAACTTTCCAACCACCTGAAGAAGACTGGAGCATACATCAACCGAAACGTTCTGATAAATATGGCAACAAATATGAGGACAATAGTCTAAATAATGTAAATAGTGTACATATCTCATCTCAGAAATATAGATAGATAATAAAGCATTATCATCAAGATGTTTGTTATTATTAAAATGAAAAACCAGAATATTTTTTTAATCATTTTTTTGAAATTTTTTTAACCGTTTCTAAAATGTTTGAAATTTTAGTTAAAATCTTGTTTTTTTATGTCATCATGGTGGCATAAGAACATTGACTTTCTTGTGCTTTTTTTTCCATTGAAAACACATTGATTTGGAAATTCTTGTAAAAATCAAATAATTGTCCGATTTTAATGAAATTTTCAGGACTTATTCACAAATGAATGAAATTATTTTTTTTTTTTTTTTTTTTACATGTTACCCCCCGCTACTTATTTAATTTCATGAAATTTCACAAAACCTATTTCCTGATTTTTTTTTATTCATTAAAAGTAGGACTCCCCACAGAATAAATTGCCTAATTCTTTTTTTTCAAACTTGCACTATTCTAACTGAAAATCTGCTCTGAATTGAAAAATAATGAATGCAATAAAACTATGACACTATTTAATTAGAAAAGATTTTAATTGCTTTTTTAAATAAGTTATATTAAGGACATTATTGTCTGAAAAAATAAAATTTTTCCGATGAATAATGAATTTATACTAGAATTTTTCTCCCCCCACCCCAAATTTTAATTATAATAATTTATAATAGTTTAAAATTGTTTAAAATTCTGTATTGGGCTATTTCCTGAATGTAATATAGTAATGAAATTTATGAATCCAAAACTGAAAACATAGTTCGCTATTCTATTTTTAAAATAATTGTTTTTATTTCTTTATTCTTTTACTTAATTTGTTCCCTATTTTCATCTTTGAAAGTCTAAATGTGACACTATTATGAAACAGTCATGTGATCTAAGAGTTTTGCCTCTTTACAAAGGAATTAATTTAAGAAAATTTTATAGTATTTTAAATTTTTTATTTTTGCATAAAGCACCTTTGAAAGGTAAAAAAAGTCAATAAATTATTAGATAATTGCAGAAAATATGTTCATTTGTAAAAATTACTAGGTAGATAAAAACCATAAAAAAAATGCGTTCACTTAGATTTCTTAAATTTTGTATCAATTCTAGCCACCCATTATCCCCTTACATAAGCTATGATAAGCAGGACCAATCATTAAATAAATGGTTGTATGTTACTTTTTTATACTATAAGTAATATTTATTTCAAATCAGATTAATTCAACTTTATATTTTCTAATTTTACTCAAATAATGTGTCAGATATATATTAAAGAATTTAGAGAAAAAAAAAAAAAAAAAAAATCGATAAATTTTTTTATTTACAAATTCCTTTTTTGAAATTAAATTTGACATTCCAATCTATACAATTCCTATCTGACACCAGAATATTTTAACTGGAAATAATAAATTATAATCATTTAGCTTTCAATTAAAGCTAAAATAAAATTTTCAAGTGTTTTTTCATTTTTAAAAATTCATTTGAAACTTTTTTAAGAAAAAGAAAAGAAGTCGACCCACCACTGTTTTATTAGTTACAAGTGCATATATCTAAGGAAGTGGACAATAACATCCCCCGCCTTGTCTTTATCTTTATACAAATATATTGCTATATTCAAAACAAAATATCCAAGTGATCTTATGAATTGTTAGAAACTAAATAACCCTGCTACTTTCATCATAATCAAAAATAGATTTGTAAAAGTAAAAATACTTACTGAGAATTTTAATTTATTAAGCCACTCATTGTACAATAACAGCCGCTTTTCATTATATTCAGCACGCTCGTCATCTGAGAGAGCCTTCCATTTTTCACTGACTATTACATGTCTCTGGATTACGGGAACATATTTTAGTATCTCAGTAAGTTCTGAATAGTACAACAAGTAACCGGACCTGAAGAAAAGCAAAATTTACATATTAGAAAAAAAAACACAATATTATCTCCAGGGACATGAATAATTTCCCTCTCAAAAAAAAAAAAAAGAAAAAAAAGAAAAGTTTTATCAAATGAAATTTAATTACAACCCAATGAATTAGGAACTTATTTTTTAAAAGTGCTTTGGAAAAGGAGAACTTTGTTAATCACAACAAGCAACAGAATAAAAAGTTTTTAACACAAAATTAATTTGCAATACGACATGCAATTAAGTTACACTAGGTTAACATACTAAGGGTTATTTTGCTTACAAAACAAAAATTTTATCTTGCCACTGCAGATGAATAAATAATAGAAATGTTTGAATTTTGCAGTTGTGTTGTCATATCCTGCTATGGCAACAGAAAAAGGCCATGACTGAAATTAAATAACTTAAGAGAGGAGCCTTGAAAAACAATTTTAAATGGTTAAGTACGTTAATTAACCTATCAACTATAGTTGGATTATTTCAAGTTGAATATTAAATATAATCTGCTGCTTCAAGATGTAGGCAATCAAGGCTTTTCATAACTTTGTATGTATTCTTTGTAGCTCATAACAAGGTTTGTCTTTTTACTGTCACTCACACTACCATTCATTTAAACAGGTTTATGTAGGTTACTTGCTATGTCTCTTCTGTCCTGCAAGTGTCAAATTTTCTAATCCCTCTTTCCTCATTATGTATCTGAGAGATTTTAACTGTTTCTTTCTAAGTGCCAAGTATTCTCTTTGTTTCCATTTATAAAACTTCATCATTGTTTACATGCACTGTTCATGGTTTTCTAAACATCCTTCAGTAGAACCACATTTCTGTTTTGAGGGAATTGCTCAACATTTGCTGCCATATAGGAGGGCTGATATTATATAGCAGTTTAGCACTCTTTATTGTTAATGAAATTTTCCTGTTTCTTAGTACTTTGTTTAGCTTTTGGAAGATATTTTTGCCATTGCACCTTTGTGTTTCGGTGTCCCATTTTCTATCATTTATTAAAATATTTCTCCAGATCAGCATTTCTTAACCTATGAGTCACAACCCCATTTGCAGTCATGAAAATTAAAATCTAACACTTGAATTTCAGTTTCTATGTTGTTTCATAAACACAATAATTAACACGATGTGCCACTCAAATGCTTGCGTGTTAGTTTGTCCCTTTTGGTAAAAACCATACATTGTGTATTTTTATAACCGATAGTTCTTTCTTCTTGCTTTCCTTTACGACCTGGTCTAGAAGTTCCTGTCTGTCATCAACACCATGCAATCTGCATATCTTATGTTGTTAAGATTGTATCTACCAATAATAAATCCTGATATGAGTTCTAGTTCTCTTAGGATTGTCATACTGCAAAGGAAGATTCATCTTCGTCTTAGGTACCTTTCTATTTGTATACTCAAATTATTTTATCTGTGTGCAGGCAGTTTGTTCTCAGTAAAAGTTCTGGATTATTCTAATATCTTTCTCAAATAAATCAGGATTTCCTAACAGTTCAAATAGATCTTTGTGCAGTACCTTATTAAATGCTTTTGTATCTTCTACAACAAGGTTTTCCAAAATGTGGACCCTGACCATTCAGTCCATCACAAGGTAAATAAAATGGGCTGTGACAAAAAAATATATATATTTTAAAAAATGAAATATGAGTTTACCAATTATTTATAGCGCACACACACACACACATTATTTTTATATATATTATTTATGTATTATATATAAATGTGTGGCACTTATTGGAAAGCACTCAATATCAGTGATAGAGCTAACATATTTAGTTGGATTGATGTGAGTTTGTGACTGTATATTGCTTAATATATTGTACTGTAATTGTCACCTTTGATAATGGCTTAGATTGGATTAAAAAATATGTATCAATATTGTGAGTTTCTTCCTTCGTTTAATGATAATGTTATTAAGCTTATCAGACGTTATGAAAATAATTTACATAAAATATATAGACAACACTTATCTATATTATTTAATGAAACATGTATGAATGAAAAAATACTGCCTAAATACACAGTATATATATATATATATATATATATATCTTTAAAATCATATTAAAGCAATTCATAGAGTTTAGAATAATTCTCATTTTGGGACTCATCAGCAGTGTGCATCCACTACAGGGAATCAAGCCTGGAGCATTAAGATATAACATAAGCTTCATAATTATCTTTCCAAAAATGACCTGGCATTTCACAGATAAATATAATACATAAAATAATAATATAAATAATGAAATAATTTATAATAAATAAAACTGAAGTTAATTAAAAGTTGATATTTTCTTAATCAAGAGCAAAAATACATGATCCAAGGAAGAATTTCTATGTGCCACGATCCTTCCGGATGCTGACAATTATGGTTCACCAGAATTTCCTGTACTTTGTAACTCTTAATGAATATTGCCTTTTTATTATTTCTCATAAACTTTGTTCCACCCTTTACTCAAGCAGGTTATGCGTTGTTATTCCTGTTGCTCTTGCCTCCAATATGTCTCATGAGTATCAGATTTTCCAAGCACTCTTTTCTCATTATGTGCCCTAGAAATTTCAACTGTTTCTTCCCAAGTGTTCATTTAGTTTCCATTTTGTTATTCAGTCCATGGTATTATCATCCTTCTGGATAATCACGTCTGTTGCTTCAAGTTTTTTCTTCATCTGTGAAGAGATTGTCCAGAATTCACTACTGCCATATAGGATTAATATCATATAACATTTCAGTACTCTTATTTGTTTCGAACAAAATTTTTCTGATTACTAATACTTTTCTTAGCTTTTAGATTTTTCAGGGGCAACATGTGAACATATTCAATTAAGTGGAACAACATTATATATATATATATATATATATATATATATATATATATACACACACACACACTTGTGCAAATTAATTGAAACAAAATGAATAATTCCATTATTTACTTTTTTGCATTTTTCCAGTGAAACATAACCAAATGCACATATTAGTACTTCATGTGTCCAGTCCACAAAGTAATTTCTTATAGACTGACTACAGATTCTCGATTGGATCTGAATCAAGAGAGTTTCCAGGACAGTTTATAGTACTTTGATTTGCTCACTGGTAAGGCTTGCCGGTGTGTTCATGCAGCATTACAATTTTTGTATGCTTCCTTGGAGTAATTTCCATCACAGACAATGGCCACAGGACAAGTAATCAACATTTGAGACAACAGTGTCTGGTTGTAATAAACATCTGATGCAATTACGGATGATAATATTTTTCAAAACTGGACAAATTTCATCATACACCCTGAAAATAGATTCATATTACTGCACACTACTGAAAATGACTTAATCTGGGGGAAAAAATAGAAATCAATTACACCCTGTCATTCCAGTGTATCTAAAAAAGACTGTATGGTGAAAGAGAACAAACTAAAGGGGTTGTTTCAATTAATTTGCACAAGTGTGTACATGTGATTCCTTTATTTTTTTTTTGATAAGTCATGATGATTGATACTTACTGTGGAGGCTTTTTCATTCTGTAAAAATAAACAAAAATAAAAAAATTATTAAAAATGAAAGATTAATTTGTCATCATAAAAGAAGGAAATACCATATGTTCAATTTTACATGTTGGTTCTGTGTAACAATTTCTAATTGATATAGTTTTAATAATTTTCCACTGAGGTAAAGAAAATTAAGAACACAAATCAGAAGTCAGTCTTCTAAATTGGATCCACTTCGATCAAACAGGTAAGTAAGGAACGTATGAGGGTATTTTTTTTTAAAGATCAAGTGACAATAAAACTGGAAAAAAGTAGCATGAAGGTGCTGGTGTATATTACATCATGCTTGAGATATGAGTTAGTTCTTGTCCACCCTTGGTGGGAAATGAACTCGTCTGTCATATGGTTCTGATGATGCCATCTGCTCATATTGCTAGCCACACATCAGGATGAGAGGGTGGTAGCGGAGAAATGTTGACTTATCCAAGTATCACTTACCTACCTAACTACCTACTCACCTGGACAAGCAGGTGAAGCCATGAATAAAGCATCTACATATATGGGAAACAGGGTTTGCATTCAACGTGGCATTTGTCTTTCATCATGTTACCTTGCAAGCATGCATTTCACCCTTCCCCAGCTTTCAGTGCACACCAATGAGATTGTGAATCAAAAGGTAACATTGGCTAATCATTGGCTAGTTAGGGGAAAGTGCAACTGAGAACTGCATTGCATGTTTACACATATACAATCTTCAAAAATTTGAATGTAACATCAATCATCATATCGTCTTCTTGAATCCTGTTCTTTTATCCTTTCTCCACACTAACATTTTCCATTTTTTTTCACCCTTGTGTCTTAATCACCTTAATTAGGGTGAAATGATTTAAAAAAAAAAAAAAAAAAAAAAATACCACCACCACACACACATACAGCAGAATCTCTGAAATTTTTCTTATTTACTGAGTATTTTAAAAGGTAGAATAAAGCTTGTAATAAACACACATCCATGAAAATCATCTGGTACCACATTCCAGTCCTTAATGATGTTGGATTGATTATGGCCAACCTGTACTTATAAAATTTCTTCTATTTGAAAAGCTTAATTTAAATAGCCAATGTAAATTTATAAATTCCTTTGAATGTCACCTGGATCAACAAACTCCTGAACAAGGCTGAATGGCACAATTGAAACATTCTGATAATGATCAAGAATTTTTCTTTTGAAATGTTTTTGTATTTTAAGTGACCACAAATTGTATTGAAATTAAATGGAAAAACTCATTAATTTAGCAAAAAAAAAAAAAAAAAAATCCTTTCGAGTTAATTCACTTAAAACATTCAATTTTCCATTTGTAGTGTGAATCAACCAAAAAATATGTGGTGTATATCAATTTATTAAAAGACAAAAATCAAAGTTATTCTTACTCTGTGTTTCCAAATTAGAAAATTGGGTTGTCTTATAATAAAATAAAACAATTTGCCCAGTTCCAGTCAGGTAACAAAGTTTGCAAACTAATTCAACAAAAATAAATTATAATAGAAAAACAAAATTTAAATAAGTAATTTTAGTTGTCAAATTGCAAAGCCAATAAAATTTCAACTTACATGATTTTCTCTACATGTTTATCCACTGACTGAAAAGAAAAGAAAATTACTCATTAAAGAAAAAAAAAAAAAAGACAATAAAGAATGCATTTCTTTCATTTCAATACCTTCTCTTTTTTTTTAAAATACAAGTTTACCAATTGGATGTTGAGGGAAAGAAAAGAGCTTATATTCAAGTATTTTCCTAAGCGAGCTCATTTTATTTTCTGCATGAATAATCTAGGATTCTTATCTTTAAAATTAAATGACAGAAAGAAGAAAGAAAAAAAGGTAATGAAATGAAAGCAATAAAAAGTAATGTATTAACAACCTGATGCCTACTAGATACTAAGATGTTCCATTTATACCAAACATGTTTTCATTGAGGCACAGGCATTAAATAATATCTCTCCTGTTAACTATGGAACACCTCAGGTTGTGGGACTATTGAATACATGTCAGATCAGAGCATTTTGTTTAAATAGTAGAAGAAAAATCTAATGTTGACAAAAAAAAAAAAAAAGTATGTTTCTGTGAGGATTTTCTGAATGTTTCTATGAATCAGTAAAGCAGTGTTTGTTAGTTGGGCTGTGAGAATTTGTTATTTCAGTTAGACTGATTCATTTCAAAATGGAATTTGCTTAGTCATTCTTTCAAAGAGTTTAGCTACATAAGAAATGCTCACCTTGGGGCCTTTTCTCTCCTTTGGTTTCTTTGCTTTATAATTAAACGTGTAAGTTCTCTCTTCACGTTCACCTGGAGAAAGGCTATCAAGATATGTGTCCAAAGCCTCCTTATAATTTTGCATTTGCTATAAAAAAAAAAAACAACAACAACACAACATATAAGTGCAATTTGTACATTTCTAGTGTATATATACAGACACATCTTTCCACACCAACATATACTACCACACACTACACTTATCCTAGATAGTGTTCAACCTACAGTTTTTATCAGAGGGAGATGGGAGGAGAGTAACCACACACACGATAACATGAAAATACTCCACAGCACTGCTTCTTAAAGTGTGCTATGACACTGGTACCCAAGCCATAATCTTCCAGTATGCAAGTGTCCAAGAAAAAAGAAACAGCAGTCAAATTCCATGCCATGTGAGAGTGCCAAGATATCTGATTCAATATTTAATTTCACATATATTATGGTTACATTTTCAATTATGAACTCACATTAAGTCATTGCTATATACAACTAACAAGCGAACAGCAAAAAACAGTGACAACACCATGACATGTGACAGTGTGGGGACCACACATGGGAATACTAAAAGACCAATTTCATGGACATATATTTCTACAAAATCAATATAAAAAAAAAAAAAAAAAAATTGATGCATTATTTTCTGGTACGAATGAATAATATTACAAATGTTTAAACATTTCCTCAGATCACTTAATCAAGATCTCCTTCAGAGATATAATTATATGGCACAAATATGGTACTAGTCCTTGGCACACAGGGAAGACTTGTGACGTCAACGATGACTGGTCTTAGAATGAAGAGGACATAATGTCCCTACGTTTAGTACTGATAGTCCCAAATGACCCTGAAATGGGACATATCTAAGGAAAACAAAAAAACAACCAAACCATAGGTGAATTGAAAAGCTTCGCTTGTCAGTTTCCCACATGTTAAAAAAAAATAAACTGCCGGTACCTCATATCATATAGTTTGAGAAGCACTGCTCTACAGCGCCCAATGCAAAGAAAGACTCAAAACTCTAGAAGCTGTTATTATCCAAAATAAACAGCCCACATTAAATATCATTCACCACAGTAGAAGGTATCTTGAAGTGCATATGATATAATCAAAGTGCGCCCATATTTGATTATCATAATAAAATAAAATAAAAATTTCAATAAACTAAAATAAATTGCATTCTTTCTGTGTGGCCTTGTTCCCAATAGCCATTACACATGATGTCATGCTAGACCATTTGAAGCGTCCAGCTTCCCAAAGAATACTAGCATGCAGACAAAGAAATTCTAACTACCACACAGACACCATATCTGTTCTTGACAATGGCAGTAAAAGTAAAAATTACTTGAACAAAAATAACAAAATATGAACTTTGGACAAATACAATGAAAAAATGAAACAGATATTTTTTTTTAATTAAACTTCTTTGGAAACACACACATTTTATATATATATATATATAACAGATATTTTTTTTTAATTAAACTTCTTTGGAAACACACACATTTTATATATATATATAATATATATTTTTTTATTAATTGAAACACACATTTTATATATTAAACTTCTTTATATATATATATATTTATATATATATATATATATATATATATATATATATATATATATATATATATATATATATATATATATATATATATATATATATATCACCTTGAGGTGGCGTAATGGTTAGCAAGCTTGTCTTGCTAAAACAATACAACTGTGTAGTGAGTTCAATCCTCACTGAGTGCTCCATACTTTCGGGCTTGTGCCACATCTAAACCACACTTGGTAAAACACTATATATACACACAAATATAGATAACTATACTCGTTTCGAAAAACACTCGAATTTTTGATTTACCAATAATCAAATCAATCTCAAGGGAAAAAAAGGTTTTAAAAAAAGAAAGAGCTATAAACATGAAAGTCTGTCGAAAAAAATCGCACAGATACAAGTTTGAAGCCCAAAGAAAAAACCCTGATACGAGTAAACAACTAACTAACAAAAGCTAAATATATATTTATTTACAATATATATATATATATATATATATATATATATAGATATAAATAAATTTTAGATTGCCTCTTCAGGCAATCTAAAATTACCGGTGAATAAATAATTATTTTTAATTTCAAAAGCAGAATACCCCCCACGAACCAGAATTAAAGAGGCCTGGGGGTTTACCTTCATTAACTAATTAACGCTAAATTCAAAATTAACCTAGGAAGAAAAAAAAAAAAAAAGAAAAAAGAAAAAAAAAAGGGGGAATTTTGATCATAGTAAAATGTGGCCTGAAATAAAATCCTAGACAAGGTCATAAGTAGCAGACAAAAAATTGATACAAACTATAAGTGAATGGCAACCTTGTATCATAATTATAAAAAATATAAATCCTTCAATTTTTTTATAAGCCAAGGAGAGTGGTAGCAAGATAATAAACATATAGCTAATTTTAACAGATTTTGTAGTTGATAATTAAAAGGCTTCTTTAAGAAACCCATGAATGCAACTTAAGTGTTTAAAAATTATATATATATATATATATATATGTGTGTGTGTGGGTGTGTGTTTTCTTTATATATTATTTTCTATGCGCAGTACTTATTGGAAAGTGCTATATATCAGTGATAGAGCTAACATATTCAGTTGTATTGATACGAGTTTGTAACTCTGGGTTTTATGCTTTTGCAATCATCAGACAAACGGGTTTATTTTTTTTAAAATTGAATCTGTTTATGCTTGTTTGTGTTTGATTATGTTTGGTGGTGGGAGGGGGAAATTCTCTGTGTCCGTTTGGGATGACACACTCAAACTCAGACATACATACAGGTGAACATATTTTAGTTCACACAAACACACCCATATATACAATCCGAGATTAGGCACGGATACACATCTATGCTTTCAAGCATACATACATGCATGCATACTCAATTGTAATTCTATTTTGGTGTTGAGACTGTATGTAGTGATGTTCTTTTACCAAGAGACAGGTTGGGGTCCTCTTGACTCTTTTCAGAGCCTTGTCAGAAGACAAATTTACACTTCCTCATACATACATGTAGATGTGTACATACACTCCTATTGGACTGGCCCTTTCATCACCACTTTGGTTAAGTGGCTTCGTTTGGTGATGATGTTTCATATTTTCAATGCTGACTGCTTGTATATTATTGATGATTTATTAATGCAGTAAAAATTTGTTTATATCACTTATTTAATAGTTTTGTTTTGAGCAGATAATTAAAGCTATTCAATCAATTTTGGTATTGATTGCTGTAGTTTATTCTAAGTATTATTTTGGCAGGTGCAGTTCTTAATTTGTTTATTATTTCATTTATTTATTTGGATTAATTTAGTTAATTTATTTTACTTGTTTTTTATTATTTATTTATAAATAGAACTTACACAAACTCTTACACAAACACTTCCCAGAAGCGCCCTACACAAAATATTCAACAAAAACACAGTAAAAAGCAGCTACAGTTGCACCAAGAACATTGCACAAATAATAAAAAAGCACAACAGGAAAACTATCAACAAACCACATGAACAAATTAAACCCACGTTTAATTGCAGAATAAAGAACAGATGTCCTTTGAATGGTAATTGCTTACAAAACAACGCAATATGCCAAGGCATGATAAAATCACCAGATAATGAAGAAAAAGTATACATAGGAGTAACTGAAGGACCCTGGAAATAAAGAAGTTATGCACACAAAACATCTTTCACAAACAGTAAATACGCGAACAGCACAATGCTTTCTAAGTATATCTGGGAAATTAAAAACAAAACACACATCAAAAATATCTTGGAAAATAAGGAAAAGATTATCAGCCTACAACAACCAATCCAAAACTTGCGAACTTTGCTTGGAGGAAAAAATAGATATCATTATCTTCCCAGACAAAAATAAATTATTAAATAAATGATCCAGGCTCATCTCAAAATGCAGACATGAAAACAAATTTTTACTACATTACTTAAAAATCGAAAACTGAAAAAATAAAATAAATAAACAAAATGACAATAAAATAAATTAACCCAAACAATTTACCAAATCACCCGTTAGAATAGACAAAATATAATAAACAAATAAAAAACAAAAATCAATGAAACCAAATAAATAAAGTAAATAATAAACAAATTAACAAACCAAAATATTAGTTAGATGATAAAATTCAAACCAAAAATAGGACAAAAAACATAGCTATAACTGTTATATAACAATTATATATATATATATATATATATATATATATATATATATATACACGCACACACTACATTACTTAAAAATTGAAAACCAAAAAGAGTAAATAAAAAAGTATAAGTAAATAATAAAAACAAATAAAATAAATAAATCTAAATTAATCCAAATAAATAAACAAACAAACCGATCCTGATAAATTAACTGTTACAAAAAACAAGATAATCAATCCAAATAAATAAATGAATTAATATTAATAAACAAATTAAGAACTGCTCCCACCAAAATAATACTTAGAACAAACTACAGCAATCAATCCCAAAATTGATTGAATAGCTTTATCTTCCCAAACCAAAACAAGACTATTAAATAAGTGATATAAACAAATTTTTACTACATTAATAAAACACCGATTAAAATAAAAATAAATAAAAACAAGCAAAATACTTTACCCCAAACAAATAAATGACTTCTGTCAAAATAACCACCAAAATAGACTACCCACAATGCACCACTGAGAGTAGGTCGCACGTGCGCCTACTGCCATTTTTATGCAGCAGACTTATTTGCATAAGAGAACCATGCTACCGATTAAAAACCCGGCAAGTGGACGTAGGAGGCCATTGCTCTTCTAGGTTTCGGCGAGACTAGACGGATTGCAGACAGAAAGCGACAGCAATTTCTGGACATACGACAAAGCTATTTCGGCGAACATGGACGGCCGGTTTGATTTAAAATTATTCGAGTTTGACGGGACTGGATCTGTGGTTGAATGGCTCGAGAAATTGGAATTGGTGTGCGACCCTATCGAGTGAAGCGGCTTGATCATGTCATCCCCTTCGCTTAACCAGGGAGCATTCGCGGTTTACCAGCAACTATCTACGGAAGAGAAATCGGACGTGGCTTGAATCAAGGGAGCATTGATGACAGCATTTGCCCCTGATAAATTCATGGCATCTGAACAATTGAGGCACACGTGTATTGCGCCCAGGTGAGACCGTAGATGTATATTTGGCTGATCTGGAAGCTCTCCGTCCTTTTTGGAGGAGTGCCAGACAGTGCGATGGCATGCGTGTTCAGGCGAGGGCTTCCTGATCCTGTGAAAAGGCTCCTGCGGTCCTCGGCCAGGGCGGATGATATGTTTCTCGAGGAGCTATTGGCCCGAGCTCGGGTAATCATAAAGGACGAGACAGCAGAGGTGGTTCAACAATGTGAAGGAACTCGAACCTGTTCAACCAGTATGTGCTTCTGCCGTAGGAAACCCGAGCCTTGTTCAGTTAACTGAGATTCCTTGACACAGCGGGCACTCTGGAGTTAAGCGGACACTATATTTCGTGACGTGGGATCAACCCGTCCGTGTCGAAAGCAGCAGTAAGATCGGTCGTTCAAAGTTGTGAACAGTGTCAGTCAATAGATCCAGCTTCTGTGCGATGGCAGAAGGGAGAGCTCAGTGTACGTGAAACTTGGAGTCGTCTGGGAATGGACATCACACACTATAACAGTCACCATTTTTTGACTGATTGATTGCGGCCCCACACAGTTTTCGATCTCGCGACCACTAGTTCGGCAAGACGCTGCACACGTAATCCGGCAATTGGAGTCGGTGTTTTTCGAACATGGTGCCCCAGTGGAAATCCTGGCTGATAATGACACTGCATTCCACAGTCAGCAATTCAAACAATTCATGGAAGAATGGGGCGTCCGATTCCGACCACGATGCGCATACAAACCATCTAGAAATGGTATTGTAGAGAGGTGTCATCGGACAATCAAACGGATTGCTGCGCGAAAGAGCTGCTCTATTATGGAGGCCGTGTATTAGTATAACATTACACCCAGGGATGATGTGTCTGCCTCTTCTGTGCCCGCCAATCTGCTGCATTCGTACAGAATTCGAATAAAAGGAATTGACATTGTGCCCTCACCTAACTGGGCGACTTCGACTCGGTATAAAAAAGGAGACACAGTTTGGGTAAAAAATCCGCACGGACGCTGCACGTCAAAGTTTGTGAAAGGTCGTGTCACGGGAATAAACAGTCCGCAGTCGGTAGTCATCGACG
>CAHIKZ030000002.1:4717500-4757641 GCA_903632075.3 Acanthosepion pharaonis
ACAAGTTTATTAGCTGACTCACTTGTTATGGATTTATGTTGAGAGTGTTGCAGTGTGTATATATATATATATATATATATATATATATATATATATATATTACACGAGAGAGAGACTGGGATCTTCGAGGGTTGATCAAACATAAAGGGAAAGAAAGAGTCTACTAAGTGGATGATAATTGTTGAAATTCACAGGAAGATGGATTAAAAGATTGAGAAGAAAATTATAAACGAAATGCATTGAAAAATCATGTTTGAAACTAGTAAGTGAACTCCTGAGCAATTCGAAGGCGAATTGATCCCTAATTTAAGTAGACGGAATTTAGTAAGATTGAACAAAACCAAGACTATCCATTCTTTCCCACTGATGAGGAAGAGGTCATTAATGTATCCTCAAAGATATCAAATAGAAAAGCACATGTTGTCAATAAGGAAACTTGGGTGGTGACTGAAATAACACAAAGATTGTTCTGGTAAAAAAAAAAAAAACAAAAAAAAAAAAAAACAGGAAAAACCATTTGGTTTAAATCTGCAAGCCAGAGGAAAAGTGTCCTACAAAGATAGAGATTAGCCTGGAGGGTTTGTTTAATTTAATCATCAAGAAAAAATTTATATCTGACATTAATTCAGATTCCTGAATAGAGAAAAATGAATTACTATTTTGGAGTGACCATTTTTTTTTTTTTTTTTTTTTAAAATCACAAAAGAGATTGGGAATATTTTTTTTTCTTTTTCCTTCTCAGGCATAACAATTCCTGAGTGGTCTGGTCAATCAATAAATTCCAGCATAATACAAGCTGATAAAGAAAGATTAATGACTGAAATTCCTTTTTTGCTTAAACTTCTAAAAGTTTAGGTTGGTCACAGGAATGGTGTACTGGCCCTTAGATGCCGAGATACTGGGAGAAGGAAGAAAGAGATTAGCACCGCTTATGTAGAGTGATGGTACAAGATGAAACATGAAGGGAGTTAGAGTTAAGACATAGCTTGATTCCTCTGACCACTTTTAAAAGGGGGCTGGACAAAGTCCAAATTTTGAAAACCATATTTTGAGAATAATAGAATAACTGGGTAGAAAATAACAGACCCAGGCCCTGGTCAACCCCACCCCTGCCAGACGCAGGACTCCAGACAAGCTAGAGGTTTGGACAATTTGGAGAGTTCCTACACTACTACTACTACTGGAATCTACATTGTTCACCAAGACCTGACCAAGTCCTTGAGCTGGCTCTGATGACCAGGACTTAGAAATTTAAATTACTACTAACACAAACTGCAAGCTGCAAACTCCAAAATGGGATCCAAGTGTCATTTGTTTATAACAACAAGTGGGAAGGGTTAAAACTACTGTATACAAGAAATCATATATAAACCAAATTACATTTTTAGCCCATCTTAATTCTATTCTAAGGAATCCTTTTTTTTGTGCCAGCTGTCGACCTGCCTTCAGAAGGAATGAATGGTCATGAACAAACAAAAGCCATCTAAGTTGAGTGGAACCATCTACATCATGATACCAGTGACAAACTAGCAATGCGTTAATGAGTGAGGAGTCAGCTAGATGGTAACCACAGTGTTCTGAAGAAGTTTCAAGGCCAATGATACATATGTGTGTGTGTGTGTGTGTGTGAGATATACAAATTGCACTGTTTTTTTGGTTTTTTAAATAAAGCTAAAACGATAAGGTAGCTCAGTTCCACAGCCAGAGATATCTCATTCTTAACAGGCAATATTCAATGCCAATATGAAACCTCACTTTTTTTTTTTTACACAGAAAGATCACCCTGTACAAAGTATGGGGTCCCACTTGAGATAGGGTGTTATATTATGGGGTAATTTAATAGGGGAAAATAATGGTCAACTCTAGACTTGAACAGGTTAATTTTGATTGGGAATATGTTCCACAGAACCATGGTTTGTAGGAAGAGGCTGTTCCCGTGGAACTTCTCAATAGAGTTTGTTGGTTTTGCATTTTATGGTTTGGTATTGGTTTCCATTTTTTTTCCCTTGATACTGCAGTTTTCAATTTAGTATTTCTGCTTTCTAAGGAAGCCATTCATTTTCTTGTGTAATGATAGCATTTCCAGTCAATATCTGATTTTCTTTTTTACAGCGAGTTAAAATGGTATTTTGCTTCGAACAGCCAAAAATGTAAATTTTACATGTTACTTTGTTCCACAAGATCAAAGTGACCAATCTTTATCAATATTCTTGAAATTGTACACTCAATTAGAAAACACCTTAAACTACAACCAGGAAAATGTTCATTTCTTCTCAGATGCAGAGAGGCAAATCCCTTCAAAAATTATAGAGTAAAAAAAAAAAAAAAAAAAAAAAAATAAAAAAAATGCAACTATCTGAGCATCAAGAGTTTTAGAGGTGCACCTGTATATTGTATCACTGACATAAATGTTTACAAATGACCCAAGTATATTCTTAGGTAGATCATTTATGTAAATCAAAAAGTTGTTTGGTCCAACAAGTAACCACTGGGGGATGCCTGCATTAACTGCCATGGCCTTGAGGATTGGACGTTAATAACTACCTTCAAAGCATAAAAGTTAGAAAGGATTTTTTAATTGAGAAGACACTTCCATTTATTCCATCATTGGAGAGCTTGTGTTGCAAAACTGTGCCACACCCTTTCAAAGGCCTTCAGAATTCTCGAGGTGTGTTTGTCGTCAAGAGCCTCACTAATTGTGTGTGTAATATGACATAAACATGTGGATTGGGCCCAATCAAAACCCATATTGCTTGTTGCACAAGAGATTCTACCTATCTCAGTACATGATGACCTTGAATATTAACTAAAAAAGCTTACTGATGGGTGGATGATTGCTCATCCATGTTCTTGAAAACCAAGCATCTGCTTGACCCCTTCCACAGGCATGGAAAGGAATTCTCCTTCAGGCAGCAGTTGAATAACCTTGATAGGATCAGAAATAATCCCAGGTTAATATTCTTAAGGACAACCATTGTGTGATTAACTTTTTCTTTTTTTATGCATCAGTAGTTGATTTTTAGATAAAATTTCTAGATTATTTATGTAGAATATATAACCAATTCACTCGCAACAGTACCATATTTAAGTAATTCCAGAAGTGACTTGGTTATATTTTTTTTTTTTGATAGTATGAGCTTTCTTTAGATAGTTTTAGTTTTTATGATTTAAAAAAATTTAGCAATTTCTTGTCAAGCATCAGTATTTCATTTAAGAGATAAAATTCCTTGGTTTCCTCGTCAAAAAAATATAACCCATATTTGCAAGGTTATTTAAGCACTATCTTTTCTCCACCCCACTTCCAATAGGTACACTTCTATTAAATATATATGTACAAATAAGATGGAAAGGAAAGATGCTTCTGTGGAAAGGAATTTATATAAAATGTATCTATACAATAAACACTGAAATGGTTGTGTCTATTCACAAGGTTTTTGTAAGTTGTCCCCATGGTTTTTGTTAAGTGACACCTTACTGCTAGAAATGTACCTATGGCAGAATATGATATACAAACTCTATATATCAGAGTAATGATGGCAAAATAAGTCAGGAGCCATAGGACACATTTTATCCTTCAAAAGAGCTTCTTCAGACTAAACAATGTTATGTGGGTCATTCCTCCTCCCTATATATATATATATATATATATATATATATATATATATATATATATATATATATATATGTGTGTGTGTGTGTGTTTTATGCTCGCACTCTGCATACAGAAATGATCTTGACTTTGATTTACCTTGAAAAAAAAAAATGAGCGACAGGGGGAGAGAGAGAGGGAAAATGAGCGACGGGAGAGAGAGAGAGGGAAATGAGCGACGGGGAGAGAGAGAGAGAGAGAGAGAGAGAGAGAGAGAGAGAGAGAGAGAGAGAGGGGGAGCGACAGGGAGAGAGAGAGAGAGGAAAATGAGCGACGGGAGAGAGAGAGAGAGAGAAAAAATGAGCGATGGGGGGAGAGAGAGAGAGAGAGAGGAAAATGAGCGATGGGAGAGAGAGAGAGAGAGGAAAATGAGCGACGGGAGAGAGAGAGAGAGAGAGGAAAAATGAGCGATGGGGGGGGGAGAGAGAGAGAGGAAAAATGAGCGACGGGGGGGGAGAGAGAGAGGAAAAATGAGCGGCACGGAGAGAGAGAGAGAAAAAATGAGCGATGGGAGAGAGAGAGAGGAAAAATGAGCGACGGGAGAGGGAGAGAGAGAGGAAAAATCAATGATGTGGGAGAGAGAGAGAAAAATCAATGATGTGGAGAGAGAGAGGAAAAATCAATGATGTGGGGGAGAGAGGAAAAATCAATGATGGGGAGAGAAAAAATCAATGATGTGGGAGAGAGAGAGGAAAAATCAATGATGAGGGAGAGAGAGAGGAAAAATCAATGATGTGGAGAGAGAGGAAAAATCAATGATGTGGGAGAGAGAGGAAAAATCAATGATGTGGGAGAGAGAGAAAAATCAATGATGTGGGAGAGAGAGGAAAAATCAATGATGTGGGAGAGAGAGGAAAAATCAATGATGTGGGAGAGAGAGGAAAAATCAATGATGGGAGAGAGAGGAAAAAATCAATGATGGGAGAGAGAGAGGAAAAATCAATGATGTGGGAGAGAGAGGAAAATCAATGATGTGGGAGAGAGAGAAGAAAAATCAATGATGTGGGAGAGAGAGAAGAAAAATCAATGATGTGGGAGAGAGAGAAGAAAATCAATGATGGGGGAGAGAGAAGAAAAAATCAATGATGTGGGAGAGAGAGAAGAAAAATCAATGATGTGGGAGAGAGAGAAAAAATCAATGATGTGGGAGAGAGAAAAAAATCAATGATGTGGGAGAGAGAGGAAAAAATCAATGATGTGGGAGAGAGGAAAAATCAATGATGTGGGAGAGAGAGGAAAAATCAATGATGTGGGGAGAGAGAGGAAAAATCAATGATGTGGGAGAGAGAGAGGAAAAATCAATGATGTGGGAGAGAGAGAGGAAAAATCAATGATGTGGGAGAGAGAGAGGAAAAATCAATGATGTGGGAGAGAGAGAGGAAAAATCAATGATGTGGGAGAGAGAGAGGAAAAATCAATGATGTGGGAGAGAGAGAGGAAAAATCAATGATGTGGGAGAGAGAGAAGAAAAATCAATGATGTGGGAGAGAGAGAAGAAAAATCAATGATGTGGGAGAGAGAGAAGAAAAATCAATGATGTGGGAGAGAGAGAAAAAAATCAATGATGTGGGAGAGAGAGGAAAAATCAATGATGTGGAGAGAGAGGAAAAATCAATGATGTGGGAGAGAGAGGAAAAAATCAATGATGTGGGAGAGAGAGGTAAAAATCCATGATGTGGGAGAGAGAGGTAAAAATCCATGATGTGGGAGAGAGAGGTAAAAATCCATGATGTGGGAGAGAGAGGTAAAAATCCATGATGTGGGAGAGAGAGGTAAAAATCCATGATGTGGGAGAGAGAGGTAAAAATCCATGATGTGGGAGAGAGAGGTAAAAATCCATGATGTGGGAGAGAGAGGTAAAAATCCATGATGTGGGAGAGTGAGAGAGAGTGGAAAAATGAGTGACTGGAAAGATTGCAAGAAAAACAGGAAAAATGAAGAATGCAGAAAGAGAGCAAGAGTGACTGGAAAAATGAAAAATGTGAAAAAAAGAGACAGAAAACAATATAAAAGAAATACAAAGGAAAAAAAGACAGATAACAGGAGAGGGAGAACAATCTGCAATGATAGAGACAAAGCAAAGAAATGCTATTTTCCATGAATGAAAAGTTCTCAGCCAGGCCCACTTCCCTAATGATATGTTCTTGGTTGGGCTAAAATCTTCTCATCACTCATGTGGGTGCTGTTTTCTGTTAGTAATGGCTACAAAAGGTATAATTCTCTCAAAGTTCTATCAGAAACAGTCAACACCAATAGATATTTTATGTAAAGTAAACACCAGGTTTTTATCTTACCTTGGTGGTACATCAGGTAGACCTGAACATCTATCTTTTAGTTGCCATTCACCTTTGCTAAGAATCGGTTTAGCAACAAAAGAAGGATCAATTTGGTAGCAATGTTTGATCTCCTCCTGAAAGAAAGAAAAGCAAGAAATCCCAAATCAATGTAGGGGAACAAATTTTCTCCAATCACAGAATCATTAATCTTAAATGGAATCTGGATTTTTAATGTAATTTTTAATAATAAATAACAAATTAATTATTTGATTTTTCTTAATTCTTTCAAAACTTAATAATGGTCTCTCTGATTTTGTTAAACATTTTAATAAATATAACAATAACATTTATTTCCTTAAAATTTGTTTTTTTTACAAATATTTGTAGTTATTTTCCTTTTAAGACCAAAGAAAGAATGTTTACATTGAAAGACTATGTGCAATGTATCATTTTTCATGAGAAACTTTATTTGTACCCCGTGGGATGCACAGATGAAAAAGTTACTGTGTCCTTTCAGATTTTTATGCGTCAGGGACACAGGATGCATAGCTATAAGCATCTTTGCTACATACATAGTATATTTTCATTCATAAAAATTTGGTTAAGGAATGACAAAAGTTCTGTGTTATGTGTATTGATTATTTCCCTCTCTAGGACCATTTTTCTGGTTTCTAGTGAAAATTTAAATATAAATTTGCCCAATCGCTTTCAGTAGCCATTATCAAAGAGTTTTTGTTTGCTATATCAGTTTCATTATTTTTAAAATATCACATCTTCATGCATCATTTTTATTTTTTATAATGAAATATGTCCAGTATGTTTGTTACTAAATTTGATAAAATTTCATGCTAATTATTTCTAGTATTTGTAATCATTTGTAATTTTGTCTTGGTTTGTCAAATTTCTTGAATTTTTTTTTATTTTTTTTTTGTTGGGGTGGGGGGGAGAAATATGTAATTTAATTGATTCACAAATAAATGCCAAGTTAATCAATGCAATAATGTAGTGGTTGTGTAACTAATGTATCTTGCTTGAATTATTGATAAGGCATTCTTCATGTGGGCAAGCAGATTCTGACACATTGTTGATGTTTTGCATTTTTGTTTAATAGGAGTTTAATATGTCATTTTTGTTAATTAGTGATATGTATCACTGTAGTAAGTTTCTTAATTTTTTCAATTATTTTGTGGTTACTGTGTACTTCGTTTCTGTAGAATAGTCTGTGTTTTATAAACAATTATTATTTGTATTATTTATATCTTTATTTTTTCTAAGTTTAGTTTGTTTGTCAGTTATGGGGGCCAAGAAAATTACTGTTAATGTTTGCATTTGTTAAAAATATATTTTGTGCACAGAGGATATTTAATATACACTATTTATTAAATTATTTATAATGACTATTTTACATCCATGTAGTCATTCACTGTTGTTTTAAAATAGGCATGGCAACTGTTTTTATGTTAGTAATCCGAATGTCTTTACAGAGAATGTCTCATATCGAGAATATTTAACATTGAACATAAGGAAAAAATTAATTATTTTTAATAATATGTGGAAATCTCCGCTTTTACCCGAAGACAGTCGCGAGACCAGAAACACGTGTCGTAAAATTATGTAAAAGCATAATATTTTTTTCTAAATAAATCCACATTACAACCAAAAACATTTGCGGCACCTCTCTTCTCTTTAATATATATATATATATATATATATATATATATATATATATATATATTACTAAATGGATGTAAGAGGAAACTTGTGCAGTGCAGGTTAGGAATAGTGTATTGAGACTTGCTGATTTTAGAGGTGATAACAAAATCGTCTAACAAAATTGCTTCTGTTTAGAAAGCAAAGGAAATGACTATTATTCCCTTCAAACTTTGCTCTTGTGAACTGGACATCAATGTTTTAACTTATTTTCCATTACAGTTGCTGAAGGAGAAGTTTCTAAGAATTTCTAGAACATTCTGGTTACCAAGGATCATATAACGAAAACATGAGAGACTATATTTGGGGGCTGATTTATGAAAATAATTTACACTATACGTGTAAATCACGAAAAAACTACTCACTTCTAAATTTTTTTTGATTTCTCTTGTATAACCCTAGAATAAATAAATGTTACTTTTGAATCATGTGTTGTTTTGCTCCGACTTTACATGAACAAGAATGTTCATATCAGTGGATTTTCCCAATGGGAATAAGTAAATTCAAGAAATTTCTAGGTGTAAGTAAATAGGAAATAACAGTTTCTAGCTAAGGACAAAAATCGTTTTGAACTCTCATGGATCTTTGTAAGTTTCTTTCTTTTTTTTTTTCTTTTTAATTACATCTGTTTCCTCCCACAAGTACTGTTCTTTTACCACAGAACCTGTATTGTTTTATTTTTCCCTTGTTTATACCCTTCTTAGTTTAGGTAAGTTTTAGATTAACCACCATTTTCTGTTCAGCCTGTAGTAATCACCAGGACTTGCACATGCTCAAAGCACACAGTCCGTATTTTCTTATCTTCCAAATTTTATTCCCTATCACCAGTACATAACTTAAAACTTTTCCTCTGCATTGGTCTCCTTTAATATCATATCATTATTTAAACATTTTGTTTAAGGGAGCCACCTTTGCATATATTATTTTACTTCCCATTCCATACAGAACCAGTTACCACATGTTGACCGTTTAAATACTGTTCTCAAACTGCAACTTGATGTAACTTTCCTCTCTAAGAACTTATCCCCAGCAAACTTTATACATATTCATGTAAGCAAATTATTTGCTACTTCTCTTACACATTTAGACACAGAGTCTTACTGCTATGTTTGTCCTCTGGCTGCATTTGTCATATTCCTTTTTATTTATCTGTTATTCAAACTAAACTAGACTCAAGTGTGTATTTATTTCTTTTTCTAGTTTCACCCTTTTGGCTTTCAATGCCTTCAGAGTTTTGATTGCTATAAGGTGTTTATCTGATTGTCTGAGAAACAGACACGTACTGGAAGGCAGAACAGCTATGTTGAAGATTTGATTGTCAACATCCGATGATGTGAACATGCCATTGCTTGTTTTTTTTTAGAATTTGGATGAAATCATATGTTATCAATTAATAATATCAATAATTAATATGCTCATCATCTAAGACAATGAATATATTTAAAATAAACAAAAAAAAAAAATAATCAAATGAAGATTCCTTACCATATAGTCATCTCTTTTAGCAAGAGCAAGATCAATGTATTTAAGTTTTTTATGATCAGATAACTTTGCCCATTTTTTTGTAAGCTTGTTCAAGATCTGAATTCCTCGATACTGAAAAGAGAACACAATTTGAAAGGTGCATTAAATTGAGACTAATTAACATATATAAATTTTTCAAATTCATCTGAAAGCAATACTTTATTTTAAAAGGTGCATGTAGTAGAGTTTAACAGTGCAGACAATGGAATTGACAAGGTGTGTTCTTTATTTCATGTCACACTGATACCCATAAGAATATTGGCTCTCAATGTCCAACCCACTCCATAACCTATGATAACATCATTGCAAATAACACAGGAAATGAAACAAAGAGTGAGACTTTAAGAGCTGATATTTACAGAGCAAGTTTATGCTAAGGAGCTAAGTAAACAACTAATATCGCTGCATTCCATTTTTCTCCAGACCGATAAGTCTTGTTGATTACAGCATTTTTTTTCTGTAGAATAAATTCTTTCTTTCTTTTTCTGGCCTTACAAAGTTGAAATAAAAAATACCAGACTCAAAAGGTAGCTTCTATTATTTCATTAACAACAGAGATATATATGCAAGACTAACTATGGATGTGCAGAGTGCAAATTCCAGTCATCAGGTATGTATCCATCCCTTCTCATATCAATAAGGAGTTAAATAGCAAGATTCATCCCCCATATGACAGGTTGAACACACACGAAGTTGGAGTCAGAAGTCTCAGGTTTTATTTTTAACTAGAAGCATGGCCTGGCATTGCCCGTGCTTGATTCAAAAATCGTACGACTCATACAGCAATCGCTATCACTTGACTTAAAATATTTTTGCCCTTCCTTGCCTTTAAAAGAGTGCCCTTTGCCATGCTGATGTTGCTACATGCCTTACTTCTTGCTTATCTCACACTGCAAATTTTTTCTAAGCTCTATACTAAACATTAAATCTGTTATGAAAAAAGAACTAAACAAAATGAACACAAAACGATCAGCTTTAAAAAAGGACTTGTAACTGGAAAAATTAATGAAAAAACATTAACAAATACTTTTTCACACCCAACCCAGTTCTGCGGAATCAGAATCAATGTTGAGTTTAAGCAAGCAAATGAGCCAATTGGAGTAAAGTGCCATGCAGATTTAAATTTTCCCCCACTTGTGACAAATGCAGCTATTGATTTTTTTGCATGCTAGTTAACATTTGTGTCAGTCAGCTGTTGGCTCTCATGCTGGCCAATAGAATCTCCTGCCTATTCGTGGCAGCCAGCTATTGGCTCTCACTCTGGCCAGTACAAAATGGTCGCAAACTACATGAAAACTGTTGTAGAAGCATGAAAAAATTGATTATTTCCACTATCGATGGGAGTTGGGAAATGCAAAGTCGGTCTTGGCCTTCCCACTAACTTGGAGCATGTGCATGTAAATTTTGGTGCAAATCTGTCGAAAATTGCAGCCATGCATTCGTCACACACACACACACACATCCTGCCTTTTATAGATAGAGATGACTGGAAGACAGTCTTTGAAGTTGAGTGATATCTAGTGTTCAAAGCAGCAACCCACTTGAGTGAAGGAGAAGAAAATAAGAACCAAATAAATGAAAAAGGGCATTGTTCTTTGTTAAAAACCAAATGTTTTTGCTTAAAGCCCTGTATAAGTAGAGTCCAGTTTAGGGCTAGACAAAAACCTTATGGCCATATCACATTAGAAAACTAGTTCTTGTCCAATCCACCAAAGTTAAGCAATATTAAGTTTAGTCAGTATCTAGATGGGTGACTGCTTGGGAATAATAGGTGTGGTAAGTGGGGTTAATAGATAATGGCTCAGAACAAGAAATCTGAGAGCCAAGTTTGTTACATGCACTTATGCATATATACACTTGAGAAAAGCATGAATCCATCTATTCTATCCCCAGCTATGGGTTAATTAGCAAAGTAGACTGGGTGTTATAGCCTTGGGTGGCAACAATTTTGTCACAGAAAGTAATGGCAGCTTACTGTGAAAATTCTTCTGCCAAGTTGAAATGCAACAATTGTCCAAGCTCACATCATGCATGGCACCTACAGAATGCATGTAGATTGTCTTTTATATTGCTCTAAAACTAGGATCCTACACTTTCCAGCTTTGATAGAAAAGACTTATATCCCGTTCTGCAGCCTCTTTCCACACAGATGCAACACTGCAAGCCTCTCACTACTTTATTTCTATTTCCATGGCAAATGTTCAGATGTTCCCCATGCTTTAGTTCCAATAGTTCAGACCTTTATAAATAGGACAGATTACTACTTCAAAGGAGTCAAACCATCTTCATTACCTACATTTTCCAAAGGTAATACAAAAGGTCCACTCAGCTTTTTTTTCCAAGAATTGATACTTTGTGGATCAAAGTCCAGATTGAATAATTCCCTAAACACACCAATCTTAGCCAAAATTCAATCATTATCTGCCCAAATTATTCTCATAATCCAACCAACTTCTTTCATTCATATACACATCTGTCATTATCATTTTAAATGTAACTCTCTACCCTGAGTAGCTCTTGAACCTTGTACTGAGTGAATTCTTATAACGAAAAAAAGAAATTTAATTTCAAGAAAAAGAAAGGTGGTCTAAGAGCTTTTATATCTGCTTATACAGTGTGTGGCAGAAATACCTCCCACATACTGTGAAGGCATTAGCTAAATGAAGACACCATTGTCAATAATGTTATTATGTGGGAGGTATTTCTACTGCACCTTGTCCGTAAGTTTTGTACCACCAAGAAATTGTTTAAAAGATTATTTATGTTTATATTTGTAGAATGCTTCACACCACATGTCCACTATCAATCTATTTCACAAACACCGAATCTATTAAAACAAAACAAACAACTTACCTCTGGGTGTTTTTTGGAAATCTTTTTATAGTTAGTTTCAGAGTACAATTTGAAAGCTGAAATGGGCTTTATCTGCTTATTTTTGTCAAAGAATCTACAAAATTAAAAAAAAAAAAAAAAAAAAAAATTTTCAGTTAGGCATCCTGACTTCAGTCACTTTCTCATCAACATAATGCAGCTTCCAACTAATTTTTCTACAAATATTTTCATGGTAACAGCTCTGACAAACTTTTTCCCCCTTAGTGCCTTGAATACATGAATTTAAGTGTGTTACTAGAATGACATTCCTTTTACTATTGAAATAGCTAAATATAACCGCCACTTCTACTCCAACAGTTTCTTCTCTCACACTTCCCCTCTGTAGGCCTCTTCTGTTTACTTGCTTCTCTAATTAATATTCAAAAATTTAAATACAACATTAATTTCCATCTTTTATCTTCTTGAATCCCATTCATCTTTTTTGTCCTTCCCACAATCCTCCTTATTCTTAGTCTTTTCTTTCACTTACTGTAACCCCTGCACACTAGTCGCATTCCCACTTTGCTTGGGGCGAAAAAAAAAAAAAAAAAAAAAAAAAAAAAACATGACTGTCAAAACTAATGGTTTGCTAACTCATTTTAAAACAAGAACACCACTGACCAACAACTGTTCCTTTAACCCAGACAAAATTACACACAAGCATTTGGATTTCATGCAATTGTCAGATGGATTCACCAGGTAGGCAGAACTGGCATTGTATTCAATAATAGTTTCACATAAGTTTTGGAGGAGCTACCACAAACAGAAACAATTATTTGTTAAAAAATTTAAATAAATAAAAAATTACTATAGATTAAGCATTCCAAAGCATTATTATCATTTTTTTAAAATTTTTTTTTACTTTTGATCAAAGTTAATCCCTCTATCAATCTCATAGTTTCCTATATAAACTGCTTCCCACCACCCCTAATGGAAGTCAAAACCAAATACCCTCAAAACACATGATTTCTTTTAAAAAAGAGTTTGTCATTTTTTTTAATATTGTATATCTAGAGTGATTAATTGCTGGCAATATATGAAGAAAAAAAAAAGAAAAGAAAAAAAAGGAGCCCAGATTACAAATTGTAGGAATTTTTTTTGGGGGGGGGGTCAGAAATTGTCTTATTGTTAATTCTAATAATAGAATTATAAGAAGTTGAAAGTTTAGAGATTTAATCATAGATAATATACCAAAACTATGGCCTAAAAACAATGGTCAAAAACACTTACATTTTGGGTGATTCCTGGAATAAAAAGAAAGAGAAATTATTAGAGTTAAGGTCAATGATACATTTCTTCATGTAATGCTTTTAACACAAATTAGGCAATTTTGTTAAAGACCACATTCTTGTTAAGGTTCTGAGATTTTGTTACACTTAAGTGACAACACAAACACTGAAAATTGAAAATGATACCAAAGATACATACAAGAGATATTTTAAAGTTCATCAAATTTCATACTTCATTGATAAAGAATGTAACCAGATAATGCTCAAAACCTTAATCTGAATTTACAAAAAACGGGGAAACGTCTTGAACAGCAAGAGACAAAAACGACTAAGAAAAATATTTAAAAATATAAAACTTGTTTGAATGTACATTCTTTATAGAAACTTGTGTACAGAAATATTCTTGTAATAATTGGTAAAAAAAAAAAAAAAGACATGAAAGTCAGTTTCTTTAACCATCTGTTATTACAGCATTACACTGTCACATTATCAGTACTGTGGGTTTCCAAATATCCCATTTAAGATGTAATTTTTAACTTTCTTCTTCTATATTCTGATTTATATAAGATAAATAAAAATGAAAAACAGGATTTATTTTGAAAATTAAATTAAAAAGGCCAATATTAAAAATGAATTTTTAAGTTTCAAAAATAGGCTGCATTTTATTTTCCATAAACATAAAACTGCTTGGAATTCACAGAAATATTCAAAATAAAACCAGAAACTGTGTAGTTACTTAACAAAAGGTATTCACAAAGCTACTTGATTAATTATGAAAATTTGACTTGCCACTTGCTAAATATTAAGGGAAACATTTTATGAGATGTTCAAATACTGCATGTTATAAACAGAGGGTTAATTGTGAAAAATATTATCCAAATCCTTGTTTAATTTCATATTTACAAGGTACATGCCAATTCATTTCTTAATCTATTTATCACTAAATCAAAACACTTTTTTCAAGAATTTATTTAGTATGAAATTCAATCTATCGAGTCAGAAATAAATGATACAAATAAATTGCATGTACTCATGAGTGAAAAATAACTGCTCCTTCCCAACTTAAATTTCTGGAAGCCCATCCAACTTTGCTTTTTATTTTTATTACTTTTTTGATAGATATTGTAATGTTGTCAAGACTTCATGTAAATATTTTCTTGCTAAATCATTTTTACTTGATGGACATTTATTATTAATTTTATTAATTTGAAGTTTTATGCTTTAATCATTTACCCCCAACCCTCCAATTTATTACATTTTTTGACTCTCCACCCCAAGAATATCTACATAAACTTACCTCCATCAGCTTACCAGCGGCACTTACAAGTTCGAGCATAGTTCTCTTCTTTTGCACCTGAAGTTATCAAAAATTGTTTGGGGTTAGATGAATCCTGAAATGTCGTACATTATTTGTTTAGTGACATTAGATGGTGAAATTTATACTTAAAAATTAACAGATTTCTGATAATAAAAAAAAAAGAAGAGAGAGAGAGAAAGAAAAAAAAAAGATAAGCCATAGTGTGTAAACATACATGGCCCTTGCCCAAGCTTTCTACCAGCCCAGCCAATAATTAACCCACATTGAATTTCAGTTCTTGATCTTATCAGTTCACGCTAAAAGAATTGGGAAAGTTGCATGTCCACAAGGTAACAAGATAAAAGTCAAATGCCACATCTAGAAATAAGAATGAAAACTATGTTTCCCACATTATATGCAAATGTTTTACTCAGGGCTTTGCCTGCTCGCCTGGGTGGGTTGGTCACTGATACTTTGGACAACTTCTATGTAAATCTCATAGATCAGTTCTTCCCTCTACCAAATCCTCAGCCATCTATCCTTCCCAAAATATGGCTAGCAATACAAATGGGTGGCAGTGGAACCACACAATGGATAAATTCATCTCCTGCCAAGAGCAACCCAGAACTGATCTCAATCCCAAGCATGGGTTAATATAGACCAGCACCCCAATATATCCAAGTTCAGGTTTTGTTGTCACTTGGTATCCACCCCACTCATATATGCCTCTTTACTCTCCCATTTCCATTTGGTCAAAGTGGATGCAGAGTTAAAAAAAAAAAAAAAAAAGATTTGAGATAAAAACCAGATCTTACTTTTCTACATAGGTACAAAGGTATTCGCACATAAGTGGATATAACGAACCCAATGGAAACCAGGAATGCAGCTCTCTGATTAACAATTCTAAGCCATTACCCATTACGCCACCCACACATGGCATTCCCAGATGTGCTACCAATCCCAATAAGCATCCAACAGCTCCCCCTTTCCTTTAATCATCTTTATGCCAGATCTCATGGACATGAATTTAGAAGTATGCCTTTCTGAAATATAATCTAGCAAAAATGTCACTTTATACCTGGACCCCATCCCCAGACTGTGCCAAGTTTCATACGTGAATAAATAATCCAATATATTGGAAAGAGGATTAGTGTTTTCTTACAGGGTCTTTCCTAGTTTTTGTTCAAACCAATGTGAAATGGAATCAAAACATAAAACATGGCAAAATTTGTCCAGTCAGTGAAAGACTGAAAGAAAGCCCGTTATATATATATATATATATATATATATTTTTTTCTTTTTTACAAAGCCACCCAAAATTTTTCTATTTCTGAATCAAATATTTGAATGTAAAGAAAAATATAGCAGTTGTGTTAACATACCGGTATCTTAAAATGATATTTCCACAGAGCAATACATTACAGGATTAATAATTATTTAACTGTCGGCATTAGAGTTAAAAAAAAAAAAAAAAAAATCCTTCAACTTACCTTGGACATAATTTTGTTAAAAGCAGATCTGCAATTCTCATTACTGTAAGGATGGAAACTGTATTTATCCCAAAAACTTTTCGAGTTAACAAATTTACTTGACATTAGCTTTTGTTGTATATCATCAAACATTCGTTTTGTCTCTGAAAATGACAACTCTGTATCTTAAAAAGAAAAAAAAAATTGAACATTATTGTAATATGCTCTTCTCTCAGCAAAAATAAACAATTAAAATAAAAATAAAAAAATAAATAAATATGTATTTTAATTCAATGAAATGAGCATTTAACAGAAACTATTTTCAAACTGAATACTTCCAACACTGGAGAGAGAGAAAAAAAAAAAAAAAAAATTACCTATTTTTTCTTTATCCACATTTTTTGCCTCATCATTTTGATCTTCAGACACTGCCAAATGTTCCTCTAGAAAAATTAAAGAATAAACCAATATGAGAAAACTATTTATTACATCAGCATGAGAGGACATAAGTTTATTTTTTCAAGTATTAAAGTGATAAAGTCAGTCACTTTATGCCTCACACAAGTATTTCTTTTTATTTACTGTTTTTTCCATACGCTAATTACAGAGATAACAGACACTTTATTGAAATCCAGCTTAGAGATGACAGCAGAAATCATAGACAGAGTCATATGGCTATTATACAGTCTGCTGAGGTCATAAATGTTTCCTGCATAGAAATAATCTATTAGCTAATAAATGACAGGAAAACTGATTTGAATGCTGTATCTAACAGACTTTGTATATGAGAAGCTCTCAAACTGAACAGTGTCTTTTTGCATTTTAGCCATTTTCAGGTCCTTCTAAAAAGTACATGACACACCTAAGCTGTAAATATTAAATATTGTCACCCAGTTTCAAATGTGTGCATGCAATATCCTTGGCAATAAGAACGTTAAAAATTCGTTAAAAGCCTTGTTCTGTAAAATGCACAAAATACACTGAAATTTCAAGATGTTCTGATTTTTAAAAAATACAGATCTAACATTTGGCATGTATCAATGATTTTAGACAAAGGAACACGTGAAGTTTCCTAAATTAAAAAAAAAAATGTTACCTGTTGCCATGGCTTGATTTGAAATGAAATGTAAGGAGCCATATATCACACACATTTATTTACCCATTGATATTAATTTTTCCAGCTTAGCAATTTTTAAGAATGAGTAAGTATTTTTTAAGTGTTTCTAAGTTTTATTACACTTTTCATGTCATTAAAACTTAATGCATCAATGTGCTGACTATTAAGCAGTCATCCATTTGGGGAGGATAAAAAAAAGAAATCACTAAGTGTTGAAACATTGCTCTAGATGGGTAAAGAAAAAGGAAATTTTTTTTTTAATGTATATTAAAATGCACATTTTAAACTAACCACTCATATACATATGAAAAGCAACATACAAATAATTATATACACTCACTGGTTTTATTACGGTGTTGACCCCTTTTTGCCTTAAGGACAATTCTTGTTAGCATTGACAACGTTCTGTAAATACTCTTTTGAAATGTGGATCATTGCTCTAACTATGGCATCTTGCAATACTTCTAGATTGGTCAGGTGCACATCCAGGATTCGAATGCCCCTTTCCGCCAAATCTTAAAGGTGCATTATGAGATCAGGATACATGATTGAAGAAGCCACTTTAATATAAAAACCTCATTGCTGTGTTCCATAACTCAGTCTTTAACTAGGTTTTGATTTGTGACATAATATGCTGCCCTGTTGGAAGTGACCACCAGAGAATAGATGCAATGTAGTCATAAACCAAGGCCCATACCTAGGTAAGCTGTAGCATTTAAATGATTTTTATTAGTACCAGAGGTCCCAATGTATGTGAAGAAAATATTTCCTTTAGTATTACATCACTAGCAGTATCCTGAACTGTTGATACAAAGCAGGATGGATAAATACTTTTATGTAGTCGAGATCAAATTCTGGTCCTGCCTTCCAAATACTGCAGTAGAAACCACAGACAAAGTTTTGCTAATATTCTACTGTTCAATTTTTTGTGAGCTTTAGTGAAGTTTCATACTCAGTGTAGTCTTTGGCTGTCGTATAGTTCATATGCTTCAAGAATTGACGTGTTGTGCATTCAGAGATGTATTACATAAAGTAAAAAGTGCTTATTCATGCAACTGTTACCCTTCTATCCAGTCTGAGTATTCACCTCAAAACTTTCATCAATGAGGGATTTGAACTCATTGGAATCTTTTCTTTTTCTGACCATTCTCTGTAAACTCTCGAGATGGTTGTGTGAAAATCCTAATAAATCAGCAGTTATTGAAATGCTCAGACCTGCTTGTCTGCAACCAACAATCATGCCATGTTCAAAGTCACTTAAACCAGCTCTCTTTCTCATGATAATGCATGTAATTAAATTTAGCATGTTACCATGATCAAGTTTAAATGTCTGTATCCATTAAAGTACTGTTAATCTGATTAGAAATGTGTATGCAGCAATAGCCGTGTGAAGGGAACAGTCCTTATGACATGACATTTTTTGTAGGCACAAAGGCTAAACTTTGCCAAAAAAAATAAATATGTCTTGAAAAAACATTGAAGATTTGAGACAATTTTTTTAATAATATGAATAGTAGGAGCCCCACTTCTTAAAAAAAAAAAACTTGACAAACAAATGTTATTGATGGAGAGAAGTCCAATAAATACTAATCGATAAAAATTAGTCACAAAAGAAAAAAAAAAAAAAAAAAAAATTTTTTCATCATTTTTTTTTTTTTAACAAATGGATCATTTCCCCTTAATAGCACATATAACATTTTTTTCAATATAAAAAGTGAAATACTAGAGTGTATATATTCATGACATTTAAAACTGAAAAACTAAATATGATGCATGTAAAAAATATTAATTACCATCATCCACAACGTTTTCAGTAGAGTTGTTTTTTTTAGACTTCTTCTTTTTTTTCTTAGCTGGCATTTCCACAGCTGGTAAGATAAATATACAAAAATAATATAGAATAAAAATCATAATATATAAACATGCACTCTTTTCACTTTCATTATTATTTGTAAGTTTCATTGTGCTACATAATCTGTTTTCTTCACCAAACAGCGTTAAACAAGCCAAACAATCCAACACACGTGTCTCCTGCTCACTACCAAAATTGCACTCCTATGTTGACTTGTCAAGCACTTTTTGTAACTTGAGTAACAGATTAAATTTGCATAGGTGCAAAAAAGAGTTTCGCAAGATTGACCCAACTTCAAGAACGACTTGCAAAGCCACCATTTTCTTTTTGGGATACTTTACACACAAGACACGTTTCAACCTGCATTTTACCAGGAGGTAAGCCATTTTCTCCTGCGTGTTACATTATTTATGGGACATTTTGAAGTCTGTTTCAAGTGTTTTTTTTGTTTTACAACATGGAATATTTTTCTTAAACCAGATATAAAAATCTAACTTACTTTAGTTTCCACTAGTTCAGATTTTTACTGTTCAGACATGTGATGCTACTTCCATAGAGATGAATCAGCCACATTTCCTCTATATTCCAAATGTAACCCAGACAGTATTTTCCCCACAAGAACAGTTACTTTGTGGAATAGATTCCCTGCTTCCATGAATACTGTAATTTTAATCTTTTCATGCCTATCACCATATTCACTTCTTACCACCTTTACTCTCATACATCGCCACCAATGTAATTGTAACCTATACCCTGCTGTAACATTTCTATTTTCCCAAATGACGATTATGGAAATCATTTTTATCTGATAATTAGGAAAAAAAAAAAGAGACAAGTAGGAAAAAATAATAATAATAATAATAATAAAAACAAAAAAAAAAAACAAACCTTCAGACAATACTGAATTTTCTGCAACATTTTCTGTTGAAGTGTTTTTGATCCCATCTTCTGTAACTTTTTGCAAATTAGTCTCATCTAATTCTCTATGTTTTTTCTTTTTCTTTTTTGTTGGTGTGGCTGGTGTGTGTGAGAGAGAATAGGGAAGAACAGAAAAAATATATTAATAATCAAACAAAAATAAATAGAAAAACAAGAAGCAGAAACAATTGAAAAGTTTCTTGATTTTTTTTTTTTTTTTATAATTCATTAAAAGTTCCCATTTACTGCTGTCTACAGAAAAAAAAGAACCACCCTATCAGATAAAAAGTGGGTAATTGAATGATAAAAATGAAAAAATAAAATTTAAACAGCAGGAATAAAAATAAAAAAAATTGAAAAAAAACTGAAGTTAATCAGAGTCTAAAACATACCAGTCTTCATTTTTAATGTAAAATTGCTATATATATATATATATATATATATATATATATATTTATTCAGTTTCATGTTTTAGGAAATAAAAAGACTGGCATAGTAACACAAATATACACACACACATGTGTGTGCGTGTGTGTGTGTGTGTATTTTTCCTTATATGGAAACATTCGGTATTTATTGATTGAACAGTTGGTGATACTTTTGGTAGAAATTTATGAAATCTTTTCATTAAAACAGTTTTTCAGTAAAATAATTTTCTCAAGTCCACTAAATGTTATTCCTCTTTCCTGTATTAATGAGGGTTTCCTTCCTAACTTTTTGTTTGAAGTAGTAGGGAATGTCAACATTTTGATTATGTCATTATTTTCTCTGAGTTACATGCGATATCCATTTTAGATGTTGCTGCTATTGAAAGCCCTTATGTAATGTCATTTGGTACAGTTCTTTGTGATCATGTAACAGCAGTCCATAATATTCAAGGTAGGATGGTCCTTCACAACACCTACAGGGTTCATTTGCTCAAAGCCATTTTCAATCATTGATTTGAGAAAGTCGTTGTATACAGTTGACAGTTCTGAATAGGTTCAGCAGCATACAGGACATCCATATAAAAGTCTGACAAGGCTATTTAAAAACTTGAATAGAATTCTTAAGTTAGTACTTTAGTTTTGTGGCATATTGCAGTGTTGGGCAAAACTACTGCTAATACAGCCTCTCCTATATTCAATTTCCTTATTTCTTATAACTGATCCACACAAAGAGGATTTTAAGAATACCTCATCCAGAAATTTTATCAGGACAGGTGTTGTAACTGTTTTCATTCCAAATCATGATTTGTTTTGAAAAGGTTTATCCTTTAGTCCAGTTTCTAAGAAAACTTGCAACTATGACTGCCTATGTCATCAGTATAGCCCACCTGACCATCAATGCACCGACCCCTGGAGGTCAAACAAGAATGCTGTTTCCACTGTGTGTGTGTGTGTGTGTATGTATATTTCTTGTATGGATGAAATATATTGGATCAAAGTTCTCAACCCACAATTTTGCCATTCAATTACCCACTCTTAGAAACAAGCAATGCTAATTTTCTTTTTAACACCTGAGTCATCAAGAAAAGTATACCTGGTTTGAAGTTATTTTTCAAAGAACGAGAAAAACAAAAACACACAATATTCATTTTTGTTCTTTGGGTCTATTTAGGAGAGTAGGTTCAAAGATTCAAGGTGATATTAACAAATACTAAAACATTGTCATGGAATTCATAATATCCAACCCTAATTAACTATACAAGATTTACCTTTTCAAAAGCAGCCATGCTCAATGTTTACATCATATTACACCAACCATTTCATTTTGTAACTGATTTAATCCTTGGATGCACACATGACATAACAATTACTAATGTGAAAAGTGGAATCATTTTGTAGTTAAAATTTAGGCCAGGTACACTTTATTCACTTTTGAACAAATACCATTGGAAAAGTATAAATCCTCCTTTACTCCCTCCAGGTATGGATTAAAAAGCAATGCAGCCTGGGCTCTCTAGCCTTGATTGGTAACCAGTTTAGAAGGACAACATGCAACTATCCCATAATGGTATGGAAATGACATCAGTTTTGTATGTGGTTAGGGTGTGAGCCTCATGCACCACAGGGTAGTTTAAGGAAGTCATACGTGTGTGTGTGTGTGTGTGTGGAGAGAGATATTAAGACTTAGGCAAGAAAGAACATTTTTATAAATTCTTAGTGTTAAGTGATCTTCCTTCAAACTTTGACTATTGAAGTCACTAGAGGACATGTTTATAAAAATTAATTTAGATATTTAATATGCACAAATGTTTCTATATTTCCTGTTAATATGCCTTCAGCCCCTTATCAGGTAGAAATAATAATGACGACACTAATCCAAATAAATTCACCATATAATGACTAACATTTATTAGTTTGCAATGAAAGTACAAATAGTAGTATCTATAAGTAAGTAAAATAATACAGTAGAAAGATTTCAATGATGTATTGACTATCAATCTGAACAAAGTAAGTATATATTTTTTAAATTATAATCTTATAACATACTTTCAACTGACATGCCTTTTATTGGAAAAGACTCACTTAAATGAAGTAGCTTCATAATGTTGTATATCTGTATTTGTTTCAGCCATCTAAAGCAAGTTAACATTTTTTTCTCTTTCTTGAGAATTATAATTTGAGTAGTTTAAGTTTTGATGTTTAAAGCCAACTGAGGATGGGGCAGTAACAAGGTCCATATTGCTTGAAGAAATTTCAGCAAAGTTTTAAAACTTGTAGCCCCCCCCCCACACACACACACACAAATAAGGTAATTTTTATTGTTTTAAAAAGCCATTTGTAGAATTTTAATGAAACTGGATTTATGCATTTACTTTTCTTGAGAACTGAAAAAAAAAAACTAATTATTAGGCTGTTTATTTACAAAAAGTAATTTCATATATATAAGATTATAAAAATATGTGAGCCAAATACAATTCAATATTTATTATTTTCCATATTATGAAGAAATTACTATGAAAATATTTTAGACTCATAAATTTATAAAACTTTGTGAAAAATAAACAAATACTTTACTATACCCCCACCAGGAACTGAAAAAACTGTTAAACATTTTTACTAGACTGTTTTCTTCCCAAGCAAGGTGGGAGTGCTACTAGCACACAAAGGGTTACAGAGAGTGAAAGCAAGAGTAAAGAGAGAGGAGTTACAGAGAGTGAAAGCAAGAGTAAAGAGGGAGGAGCTACAGAGAGTGAAAGCAAGAGTAAAGAGAGAGGAGTTACAGAGAGTGAAAGCAAGAGTAAAGAGAGAGGAGTTACAGAGAGTGAAAGCAAGAGTAAAGAGAGAGGAGTTACAGAGAGTGAAAGCAAGAGTAAAGAGAGAGGATTTACAGAGAGTGAAAGCAAGAGTAAAGAGGAATGTTTGAGGAAAGGATAAAGAAAAGGATGGGGATCAAGAACAAGGCATTAGAAGATGTCAATTGACATTACATTTGAATATTTGAAGATTATAGCCATCAGGGAAGCAAGTAAGAGGAAAAGGGTTCCACTGTTGGGAAGTGTGAGAGAAGCTGTTGGAGCAGAAGAGGTGGTTACATTTAACTGTTTCAACAGTGAAAGGGTTGGACCGAGATGCCAACCTAGTAGCACACTTAAATTTATGCAGTTGGGGCACCAGTGAAAACAGTTTGTCAGAGCAGTTGCCACAAAAATGTAGATGAAGCTATTTATTCAATGTAGTTGTTCCACCTCAGGTCAGTGGAAAACATGAGACCAAGAAGATGCACTTGTGAAGTTAAACATTAGCCATGCTGATATGAGACAGGGAGGTTTCTCTATGGTGGGTAAATGAGAGCAGTTTACAAGCCATTTCCTGCCTCAGTCAACCACAGATTGGAGGTCCTTTTCAGGACCAACAGCCAGGTTAACTTTGTCAGCAATGCCAGATTTACTATTTAGACAAGAGTAAATGGTAGTGTCATCTGCATTGTTGCCTACTTGAGAACTGATGACATCAGGAAAACCATTGATGAAGATCAGAAACAGAGTAGTATACAGGATAGAGCCTTGGGGAACACCAGTGTTCGTATGAAAGGAAATGGAGGAGAACCCGTTTAGGATGAACTTCACATCACTGTTTGACAGCATTGATTAAAGCCTCAAAGACATTGCCAAAAAGTGGTAGGAGACCGATAGAACAGTAGTTAGATGAGTCAGAAAGGTCTCCAGAGTTCTTAAAAACAGGGATTGATGAGGACTTCCAACAGGCTGGAAGGTAATAGTTATATAGTTTGAAGAGAACTTGAACCAGTTCAGGAACACATTTCTTTAGAACTACAGCTGGTATCCCATCACCACCACTTGCATTATGAGAGTCTAATTTAGATATGATGTCTAATACCATCAATGGGATTATGCTCATCTCACTCAATAGAGCCTCAGTACTAGGGGGGAAAAAAAATCAGGTGTGGGTACTCCTGATGTCGTGTTGAGTTGGATGAGAATTTCTGAGCAAAGCATTCAGCCTTATCAGCTGAGGAAGTTAGGATTTTGAATTGATGAATAGAGGAAGGATTGTGGATTTGCTGTTGCTCAGCACACTCTCGCAGAGCTGCCAATGAACCAAACTTGTGAGATGCAATATGTTGTTTCATTCTATCAGCAAATAGTAACCTTGCTTCATTGAGGACACACTTTCACTCATTACGAGCAGAGACAAAGGGACGTCTGTTGCTATCAGACATGTCACTTTTGTACAGATGGAAGAAGTGATCCCTATGGGCTATAGCAGCTGAGAATTAAAGAGATGAGCACAATTTAACTTTATATTCTCTTGCTGAGATGAAAGCCTTGATGCCAGCTTTTAACCAAGAGGAGACCTCAGATGCACATTTTTGAATTGGGGTGCTTAAAAACCACATTCCAAGGAAATCATGGAATGAGTCCCAACAGAAAGATATTCTGTTAGTAGGAGGTTATTGGCTGAAGAGAGAGTGGAAGGAGATGTTAATAGACACTATGGCATGATCAGAGTTGCCAAGAGGGCAGAGCTGCATAGCGCAACAAGAGTCAGGGGCGGAGGTAAAACAGTGAAGAGAAGCGTTATAATCAGGGTTACTAAGGAAATGTGTAGGAAAGTCAACCACTTGTATGAGGGATTGAGTGAGTGAAAAGTTAGGGGTTTGGATGCCAAACACTCCGTAACTAAACTTGTTGGCATCCGTGACATTCATACCAACTTCTGCAATTTGGAATCCGTCCTCTTCGAAAAGTTTACTGGTATACTCACTCTCTGCGAGACTAACCATAACTTGTCAATCCCCTCCTCTGATTTCTTAATTTCCAGCTATTTTCCTTTCCTTAGAAAGGACTCTAAAATCCACATGCATGGCCTAGGAGTTTGTCTGTGGCGATCTTCCACTAGCTGAGGAACTCTCTCTTGAGTCTCCAGACTATTCCTGTATGTATCTCAGTCTATTTCTCCTCAATTCAGTAAGCAATCTTTTTCTATTGTTCCCTTTCCTCTCAAGACAGTGGTGTACTCCATAGCATTTCCGATAATATAGCAAGGTTAGTTACAGAGTGTTTAAGTCACGATATGGTGGGCGTTAAAGTCACCGAACACAAATGTGTGCGCAAATAGATGTAGAAAAAGATATAGCTTACTGAATTGAGGAGAGATAGACTGACAAACTCCCAGGCCATGCATGTGGATTTTAGAGTCCTTTCTAAGGAAAGGAACGTAGCTGGAAATCAAGAAATCAGAGGAGGGGATTGACAAATTAAGATTAGTCTCACAGAAAGCTAGTATACCCGTAGACTTTTCAAAGAGGACAGATTCCACACTGCAGAAGTTGGTAGGAATGCCACGGATGTTGAAGAAGGAAATGTTAAAGTGTTTAAGTGATTTTTGATTGTTTATGGTCATAATAGTAGCAGATGGTCATTGTATGTGACACGGGCAGAAAGGAACTGACACAGACTGCAACATAATGTGGGCTCAGGATTGCATACCAGAGACATGGCACTGCAAGAACTCTGATATTATGCAATTATTGATCAGAGCAGCCTCTCAAGGTGCTACACAAGTGATTGGGCTTTTAAGGAACAGCAACCAGGAAACTTCCAGCCAAGTATCCTCAGTATGAGAGACCATGCCACAAACTGCACACATAACAAGAGATTCACAACAGCATCACTACAGAGGCCAGAGAAAAAGAAGATCCAGGAATCCCTTCCTAAACAGGAAACAATGAGCCTCTACTCCTGCTCACGAGAAGGGGAAGGAGTACTGACTGGGTGATAGGAAAGTTATCTACTCCTATTACATGCATGCACAGAAAAAAAAAAAAAAAAAAAAAAGACAAACAAAGCCCACAAATAACATACATGGTAACCAGAGTTGAAACTTAAGACTAAAAGTTGCCAACAAGCACTTCCCGTTCAAGACAAAAACTTCATGTCTGTGAGAGAGGAATACTAATGACACCCAATACTTGCATGAGCCTGAGATGGGGAATCAAAGATCTAATGTTCAAACAAAGTTTTCAAAAAGGGGGGTAGAATAAATTCACTTCAATAAAAAAAAAAAAAAAAAAGGAATAGGTTAATAGAATGATTAAAGAATGAAATTCAAAGCAATATATACAAGACAGGCAATGATATACTTTTTTCACATGGCTTCGTAGACAAAAATTAAGCAAGGAGTAACTTTTTTTGTTAGCAATGGCCATATAGTATGTACAATTTACAATAGTCTGTGTGAGTGAGTGAGAAAAAAAAAAGTTAAATCCAGTTTCGTACTTGATTTTTTTTTTTTCTCAAGGTTTTCAAAACCATAAAAATTGACAAGTGTAAAACATTTGAAACAATCCAGAAAATCGGGCAAGATAAAATAAAAATAAAAAATAAATAAAATAGCTCAATTTTTGTTTTTAGCATATTTATCTTTTCCGCTCTTTGAAAAATAAATAAAAAAGATTAAAACAAAATAAAAACTTAATTTTATACACAGAAAATAATGTATAACTTGTCCTAATGGCTGGAAAACAAATATCTATGGCAAAAACTTTTTTTCCATATATTTATATGCAAGAACAGAAAATCTTGAGCAATCAACAATATATTTTTTCTTTCCTTTAAGTTTAAAAAAGTATTTCATGCAGATGACAAGTGAATTATTGATTGATTTGTTTCTTTTACAGTATATCAAAACTTCAAGAGTTATTTTTAAATCAAAAGAAAAAAAAAAAGTTTTCTATAGCATTACTTGCATAGATGTCCATCTTGAAGCCAAAAGCATTTACCTTCATTAATTGTATCACACAAAGCATTAATAGAGGTTTTACAATCAAACTCATTTTCTTCTGCGCCATTACAAGCAATAGTATTCTCATCATCTTCCTCTTTTTCCACTTTTATTTGACTTGTGTTTCCATCATTGCTCATTGCTGCAAATACAATAGAGGGGGGCAATCTGTCATGCAAATTCATTTTACATCTTTCACCTTTGGGGTTCATAAGAAAAACATGTTTCTTCAATTCCTGATTTACTTATTGTCATTTTTTAAACAAAACAAAAACATTTATATTTTTAAGAGATGCTTATCTGTCTTGATTAGCTTGAAATTTTGTAAACATTTGTTTTTTTTTTGTTTTTTTTGCTCTTCAGGCAAGGTGATAAAATCACTATGACACAAAGGATTACTAAAAGCAAAAATGATCTGAGAAAAACAATACTGAGAAAAGAGGACAATAAAAAGAACATGATTTAAGCAGACAGAAGATGATGACTTGTGTATATGAATTTTTGAAGATTATAATTGGCAGAAAAGTAAGGAGCCGGAAGAAAGTCCCACAAGTGAGAAATGCAAGTGAATAAGCTATTAGAATACAACTTATGGCTACACCTAGCAATTTTAACTGTAAAATGAGACCTAACTGTCAATCCAGTACTGTTTAAATTTAAATTTTGGAAATTTCTTGAAGGCAATATGACTTTCCTTTGATCAGGTTTATTTTTAGTAGTTAATATTTTAATGCTCATAGATACAAAGATGATTTTTTTAAAAAAGAGTGGCAAGTTCTCCATGTTCTCATATGTCAAATTCAGTGTTCTTTTTTGACAGTAAATTTCAATTTTCCATTTACCTTTCAAAATCGCAAAAACACATGAAAAACAGAGACTTGTGTGTAAAGTCAAACAGTAAAATATACAAATATATAGCCTATTTTGTGCTCCAGCAATTTCTGATGATCCACAAGTGTGTTCCTCCAAGTCCAATCTACAGTGTGTTGACAAAAACTGCAAAATAATTTATCACCATAAGAACCATCACAAAAAGCTTGCTCTTCAGCTTTGTATTCTGCCGAAAGTGTGCACCCACCAAGTTTGCTAGCTTTTCGTTTACTTATCGTGAAAGATAATCAAACTTGCATTTAAAAATGTAATTTAATTACTAGACAAACAATAACTTTATTTTTACTACCCTTGATGGCACCTGCCACACTATTCACATGATAATATCACACATGGATATTTACCCTGCAGCGACCAGTAGTGTCTGGTTTGGCTAGATTAATATCATGAATTAGGTTATGGCGCTTGTGCAGTAGTGGAAAATACCCCATGTTATTTATAAAACAACATGTTGCAGAAATATAGGTTGTAGCACTTGCACATAAGTGATTAAGTTCACTGTGAAATGGAAAATAATGCGTCTGTCAAGAACCTGATGAGAAATTTTGTTTTACCGTTGGAATATTTTACTTTCTAGTAGCAGAAATCACATTTTCTGTATCATGGAGAACTTGCCACTCTAGTCTAAGATGGCCTTATTACTATTAAAAATAATTAAGCAAACTGTTACAGATGTTTATAATTTTTTTTATTTCTAATGTGCAAAACAATGCCGTTAGTGAGATGTATTTGCAAGTAAAATGAATAGTAAACTAGTAGTACATAAAAATACTTCTGGGTAGAGTTGGTCGGTTTGACAATTCATGTTTTGGTATCGGTTTCCTTTTTTCCCCCCCCCTCTTAATACCATGATTTTCGATTCAGTTTTTTGGTTTTTAATTTAGTATTTTTGCTTTCTAAGGAAGCCATTCATTTTATTGTGTAATGATAGCATTCCCAGTTGATATCTGATTTCGTTTGAGATCGATAAATTTGCAACTTAGTCTGTTCAACTCGCAATTTCTCATGTATTTCTAGTCCAATTTTAACCTTTACACAAACGACAATAGACGAGGTAGAATTATCTCCCTTTGCTACTCTAGGCATATTCTGTCGCTTTGAGATAGTTACTATAAATAAATACCTGTCAATTGTTTTTTTCCGGTATTTTAAGCTGGAAATTGCCTACTATTGCTTTGGAACAAGGCTAAACTTCCAATGCCATTTTGAATTCTAAACATGAGGAAACACGTCACTTTTTTGACGAAATGAATGCCTTCTTAGCGATTTTGTTTCTTATTGCACCCCAGAGCTCCACAATGAGTAATCAATGAATCAATAAGGTACATTAAATTATTTATGCATTTTTTTAATGTATTTGTTTTTTATTTTGCGTTTCACATTTTTTGTTTTCGAATGTCAAAATATGCATGCAAAACGTAATGTATTACATCAAAATATTACACATTCATTTTTTTTTTTTATTAGTGTACAAAAATTAAAATCTATACGCACAATACAAAGAAAGTTATAACAATTTTAAAACAGTAGATGTTCATATTTTTGCACCGTCAAAAAAAGAAAAAAAAATGTAGCGTTAGGGGAGACAACTCTAGAAAAAAAGCGTGGTAACAGTTAAAAATATTCATATGGCTGGAAAGAAAAGAAAATAATCTTTCTAAATATGTAATTTGTATGTGATTTTATTCATTAAATTATTTTTTTACAGCAAGTTAAAACGGTATTTTGCTTTGAACAGCCGAAAATGTGAAATATGATTTTTTTTTTTTTTATGAGACTAAATTTTACACATTACTTTGTTTTGCAAAGTCAGTGACAAATCTTTATCAATATTCTTGAAATTGCACACTCAGAAGACACCTTAACCTACAAACAGGAAGATGTTCTTTTTTGTCAATATTTGGTTTTAAAGCAAGGGTAATAAAAATTTATAGACATGCGTTAAATTCCACTGGAATTGAAAACCCAAAAACCACAAATTGGGGCGGCTAATAAATTTATGGATTGTTCATCAGTTTTTAGGCTTTAAAGGTAATTTAGTCATAGAATTCATGACTTAGATTAAAGTTTATTAAACTTCCAAATAAATTCTCAACTATAAATAACTACTATATCTATTAAAAAATTGGTAAAATACAAAAGAAATCATCACATAAAATATCTATATTTGTGTCTTTGGACAACACATTTTTGAGAGAGAAAATGGTATAGCTCTCCAGAAATTAGTTTATGATGTGGCTTTTAAAAAGCTAAAAAAAAACAAAAAAAACCCAAAGCCCTCAGGTTTAAAATAATTAAAAATATGGCAATTCTTTCCTGGTACACCAGTCAACTGTTATTGGGCTTTTGCAAATAAATTTCTTCTAAAGAAGGAAAATCAATGAGTTATTTTTTCCCCTAAATAAATTTGTTTTTATTTAGCAAATACACCTAAAATTAAATATTAAAAATAATTAAAAGCTTTTAATTTCATTTTTAGAATGTGTAGAATTCCAAATCTGTGAGTATCACTTGTTATTTTTTAGATACACATTTTAAAAATGAAATTAAAAACTATTTTAATCATTTTAATATAATTCGACTTAGTGTATTTGCCATAATGACATTTGTAAAATAAAATGGCCAAAAGGAAATTTTGAACTGTGCGTTATGGTTAACATGGTCAAAGTTCCACTAAGATTTTAATGTACCATCTAACAATACAGCAAACACTTAATTCCTGAATATCTAGCTGAAATGTGGTTTCATCTAATCTGCTTGTGCATTTTTTAAACTGTTAAATATAGTAAATCATCCTACTTGATTCCAGAAGTAGAGATGGGCAGTTTAACTGAAAAACTGACTTTTTTCGGTTTCATCTTCACACCGTGAAACCACATCGAAATTTTTTACGAAACCAAAATCATACAGTTTAGTGCTATCACTACTGAGTGACTATATATCCAAAGAAAAACTATTGAAAAAGACTTTCAGATGTTAATAAAATTAAATTCTATCAGCATTTATACCATTGTAAGAGAAAAAGATTGATCAAAAATATGTTAAAAACATTTAATTGACTAGTTTTAGGAAATAAATGTGAAATGTATTTGTTTACAAAAGAAATGAGGAAAAAAAGAAATGAGGAAAAAAAGAAATATAGCAGATATGACACTTGGAAATTATGTTTTCAAACAGAAAAAATGGAAAATAAAATACATTTCTGAAATGTATTTGTTTCAGTTAAAAAAAAAAAATCTTTTTGTGTTAACAAAATAGCAAGGGAAAATAAAAACAATAGTAGCCAGTTTCATCTTAATGTTAAATTTTATGAAGTCGGTTTTTTTTTGTAAGAGTAATTGTTTTCTAATAAGCCAGTACACCAATCATGAAATAAAGTTGTTGTAAACAAGAAAAATGAATGAAGATTTTTTTATAAATAAATTTGTTTCTTTCTCTTGGCAATGCACCTAAATTAGATAAGAATAATTAAAATAGTTCTTAATTTCACTTTTAAAATGTGTATATTTCTAGGTATGTGAGTCTCTAGTATAAAATTGTTTTCTACAAATAAAATTGTTTCTATCTAGCAAATACACCTAAAATTAAATATTAAAAAAAAATAAAGTTTTAATTTCAGTTTTAAAATGTGTTTATTTTCAAAACTGCAATCATTTTTTAAAAACCCAAAGTAAAAATTATTTTTTAGCCAGAGGGTGTTCTGCCTATAAAATTCTTCTAAATAAGGAAAATTAATTCATTCTATTTTTACAAATATCTATGGTTTTATCTAGTGAATACACTTAAGATTATATATTAAAATGATTAATAGTTTTTTGCCTCTAAATAAAATAATTAATTGCTTGGAAACAAGTGTCTATTAGTCTCAGACAGTAGTTTCAATAATCTGAAAGTTCTTTTACTACACATTTCTTTCTATCAGTTGCTTCTATTTTTTTTTTTTTTTTTTTTGCTTACCTTATAATTTTTGAAGGAATTCGATTTGATAGGTCAGAGAAGAAATGAACATCTTCCTGGACAATTTCATATAAAGATGGGACACTTTGATTTTGCAAAACCAAGTAATGTGCAAAATTTAGTCTCAAAAAAAAAATAAATAAATAAATAAATAAATAAATAAAATCAGATTTTGCATTTTCCTCAGTTCAAAGCAAAATACCATTTTAACTTGCTGTAAAAAAAAATCCAATGAATAAAATCACATACAAATTACATTTTTAGAAAGATTTTGTTTTCTTTCCAGCCATATGAATATTTTTAAGATTGGACCAGAAATACACAAGAAATTGTGAGTTGAATGGACTAAGTTTATCAATCTCATACAAAATCAGATATTGACTGGAAATGCTAGTATTACACAAGAAAATGAATAGCTTCCTTAGAAAGCAAAAATACTAAATTAAAAACCAAAAAAACGAATCAGAAACATAAATTGCCAAACCGACCAACTCTTAAGTGACATATTTATTTTAGAAAGCACATGTCCCTATGACTAACCAGAGACACTAATAAGTAGCTTCAATGAAATCAGGCATAACTGATCATATAATGAGGGAATTAGGTAGTCTGCAGAATGAAGTAAAAATACTAGACAGAACACTGGAGATTTAGATACCTGAAAGAATAAGCACATGTGCTAGACTATGAGGAGCTCCTTAGTAGGCCTAGTATAGAAATAAATACAATGTGGAAGCCATTAATAAAGAAAGAGAAATAACAGCAAGGCAGTAGCAGGAAAGAGAAACCGGTCAATGCATGACAAGTACCAGTCTTATCAGCAGGCAGATTAGGCTCCAAATGATCCACCCAGGATTGTCCCCCAGGACAATAGCCTAGTGGATTAAACTATATATTTGTAAATTTAATGACATTAATTCCAAGTTAAATCCCTGGAAAACAATAACTGAGCAATAAGAATGATAACAGTTTACCCCAGTAGATTAAATGAAAGGTTTAGTTTGAAATTCCCCGAATCTAATAAGCACATGATGAAGGCTTGGAGAGTACAATGGCTGAAATGTTGGGATAACAAGGACAAGTACAATAATACGCATGTAAATAATGCTAACTGATCATCCCAGAACTCCTGACAGAAAGTAGCTCCATTGCTTTGTGATACAACTGCCACCACCATTGAAACCACTAGAAGCTACAACAATTTTCAATTCAACACAACAACAATTTCACTTAGCAAATGGAATGACAATTTCTGTCTAAATTTCTTCAGCATAATCATTATTTACAGTTGGACTAATATCCTCATCTTTGTTGCTATCACAATGTTTTGGCCACTGCACCCTCTGGATTTCTTCAGAAGCCTGTTGATTTGGGCAAAGCTCATGAAATTTCAACACTTTATTCAATCTCTAATTTTTATATATTGTTCTCATTTCACTGTCCATGTCTGGGGATATATTTTCAGTACTATACTACCTTGCCCAGGGATTGAACTCCCACAGAATTACTATGCCACCAATTCCACAAACCAATGCTTTAATCATCTCAGCTACAATGGGACAATAGACTAATACATTAAAGCATTGGCAGCATAGTAATAAAAATGAGTCCAAATCCGAGCTGGGTAGTGCTATACTAAATATGAACAAGATATCACTAGATGTGGTCAGTGGAATGAGAACAATCTACCCTTGTATATTAAATGAAGGTTTCATTCCAAAATTCCCTGAAGGTTACCGGGATTGCCGAATACCTGAAGGCACAACAAACAAAATGTCTTGATAAAAACAACAAAGATGAGGACATTAGTCCAAATGCAAATAAAACATTATAAGAGTCAGTTCTGTCAAGTTACAAAAAAAAAACAAGGAAACAGTTGCACTACTTAAACTGGGTCCCAAATAAGGAAAACTTTTGTAGAAATATTTTTATTTTTAGATTAGCATTCAGTAGACATTCATCAGAATTGAAAAATATTGATTTTTTTTTTTTTTAAATCATTTTAGAGGTTGGGGGGTGGGGTCCTAGCCTCATATCAATTCCTGACTTTTTACAGTTACTGAATGGTTACTGTTATATCAAGTTTGAAGTTCATGTCATTGATATCTGCACATGAAAACAAACTTTTTTTTATTTTATAAAAGAACATATACATTTTTAGGTGTTTAATTAAGAAAATATTTTAAACAAGCAATTGTTTGTCAAAACCTTTTTTTCAACTTTTCTTAAAAAGATTGGTTAATTTACAGTATAATACCCACGATTAGTTCGCATTAAAAATTTCCAGAATACTTACATTTATGTGTAATTTTAGATGCTCCATTTGAATTTGGCTTTTGATAAATTCGATAAAATCCAATTATACATAAATGTAAGTATTCTGGAAATTTTTAATGCGAACTGAGTATGGATGTTATACTTAAATTAACCAAAATATTTTTTGCCATTAAAAGACATGTATACATTTTTTAAATAGTATCACATTTTTAATTAAGGGACAAAAATTTACATAATTCACAATATAAAAAAATATGCAGATATCAATGATATAACATTTTCAAGACAACATTTCTAAATAAAACAAATTATTAAAAAAAAAAAGTGCAGGAAACTCAGTAAAAGTCAGAGACAGATTTGATACAGTGTCATTATGAACAGCTCTAAATCAATAATCTAAAAAAGAAACAAAAAAGAAATCAATATTATTTTAATTCTGAGAAATATCATGACTTGAGGAAGGCATAACAAATGCTAATCTAAAAAATTATCGACTGGAATTTTTTTTTTTTTTTTGAATGAACCAGTGTATTTAAGTAGTGCTAGAAAAGATACAAAATCACACGTTTAATCACAGCAAAATGAAGAAATAGTAAAAAACAAAACTTACAAGTAACATTTTCAATCTCAAATAAAACAGAAGTTTGAGAAAATTCATCTTCATGATCACTAATTTCCTCTGGTTTTAATGGCTTTTTCTTTAGGGGCATTACATTAGCTGCAAAAGGAAAAAAAGAGCACAATTTTTTTTAAATGGAGAAAAGAGACCATTTTGTTCAATTTTTAAGCATTCACATCATTTATTAGCAATGAGTTGACATGTCATTCAGAGAAATATAGAAATCCACAAAATAAAATCATCAGAAACTGTCAAGTTGAAAAAAAGATATTTTGATAGTTTTGAGCATAGTTTCTTGGACAGAAATTTTGTAAAGGCATGAATATTCAGAACTTAAAACGATTACTTGGTTTTTAGTGCATCATTTTACTTATAATTATTGCCATGTGACGCAAACAATAGTCAGTGCATCATTTAAATGACAAATGGTACTTTTTTTTTTTTTTTTTTATAGTCATCTGTCACTTATACTATTGACAACTAAGACTTAACATTTACATGAGTAGCGAAGTAATCATTCTAAGTAACAGGGTTAATCGAAATAAGTACTGTGTAATTTGTTGCCTTTTGATTGTTTTTTGTTTTTTTTTTACAGGTTTAGTGATTCCCATTCTTAGAATAAAGACTAGTTCCATAAAAGCAAATATTGACAATCTTATAAGAGGGAAGCATTATCAAAAATCACATTGAATCTATTGTGTGTGTGTGTGTGTGTGTGTGTCTCTTATTAAAATTTGATATTCATGCTTTGGATTTTTTTTTTTAACTATATTTATATAAAGTACTTTTGTGATCCAGTGAATATACCTAAATTTTGAACCTGGGCTAGACTATAAAAAAAAAAAAAAAACAAAAAAAACATTTTAATTTCAGCATCCCCTCTCCTTAATGCATGTGTAATCACATCAAATCATTTTTGGTTTGATAGAATCCTAAAGGATGAAATGTGTCGCACAAAATTTTATTTCCACTTTGTCATAGATTTGCCATAAAGCTATCACTATATTGTGCACATTTGGTTGTCACCTAAGTGCCGGATATATTAGCCAAATCCACCATTTTGAATTTGGCCCTTCTAAGTCAGGCTACAGTCAAAGTCCACCACAAAATTTTGTACATATCTTGCCATAAGGCAGACAAATTTGTAGTCAGATTTTTTAAAAAAATTAAAGATACGCTTTCTGAGAAATTAAAGGTCAAATGTTATGGTCACAATTAAATTACTTTATTTGACCTTTAAAAAAAAAAAAAATACTAATCTACCTCATTTATAGGAGAGTACCTAATACTTCAGGTGGGTTAGTCCACTTTACTAGAATGGACATGACCAACACATTTGCATGAGTGGACTCCATTCACCCATATATCTCTCCATTAAATCACTCAGTGCTGTTTTTGCAAGTTGAGATGACTATGCCAGTCTACCTGTGTGTAAGATCACTTGCAAATTAACCAATATTCTACATTCACCTTTTTGGCAAAGGGTCATATCTCAGGAACCCTTTGACCCAGAGATGCAAAATAGGCACCATTCAATTCGTATCGTGAAACAATAAGTGTACCAAATTTGAAAAAAGTGTGTCGGTGATGGTCAGACCCTTGTTGATGTGACACAGAATGACTCAATATTATTTTTACCTATAACCTATCAATAACTGCTATCCTATTTTGGAGACAGTGTTATTTAAAAGGTAGATAGTAATTTCATTATAATGCACAAACCTAAATAAAGTCTTAAATTTTTATGCTATAAATAAACACACAAAGCATTTTTAAGCATGATTTTTTTTTTTTTTTAAACATATTAAAGTTTCAAACATTTCATCAATTTCAAAAGAATCTGTGCATATCCTCAATGTACAAAAAAGTCATGATTCATTTAATTTCCATCCAAATTTTCATGCATTTTAAAACTATTCTGAAAAAGTTAATAAATTTTATTGTCTGGCTTCAAAAACAAAGATTTGGTTAGAGTGTTCTACATTGCCTGCAGATGGTCAGGGAAACAAGAGGTGTAACTGTAAGAAAGGATCTGGCAGAAAACAAATTATTCAACCACCTTTTTCATTATTATTTTCTGTACTTTGATTCAGCAATGAAGGCTGCCCGTCAGCTCCCATTTCTTAGTCATCTGCTTCTGAAACCATAGCAGATGTGGGTCCTTTTCAAAAGAATCTTTACATATCTCTTTGCACTTCTCCATCAGCAACAGAGAATTATCTCCAAATAGGATGGAAAGACAACATTCCCCCCACTGACCAGCCCACTAAATTTGGGTCTTTTAATTCAAATGCGTTAGTGACAAAATTGCTCCAACACTTTTAGAAAACTGAAAAATGATTTATCGATTTAGAATGGGGTTAATGTTTATAATATCAATACGTTGCCAAATATATTCCCGATTTTTACAGAGTTATTGGCCTTAGGCTAAGTCAATTAGTTATTTACAAATGTCAGGTTTGAAAATATGCTAACATCAATATCTGCATCTATGTTTAGCCTTCTTTTAACTTTATTTTTTTTATTTATAAGAATAATTTTATATTTACAGCATTCTAAAAATTAAAACTAATGCAATATTATCATTTATCAATTTATAAAGAAATATATATGAAAACAATTTTTTCTATTCATATTTACTAAATTATTAAAATATGTGAACCAACTATAAGGAAATCCATATTATTTACCACTTTATAAAGTTTGAATCAATTGGCAATTATTTTATATATTATTTGCCAACCATTCCAATAAACAATCTAATAAATAATAGTGTTTACTATTTTTATCCTCGAGAACAAAAAAATGTATAAATTCACTTTCATCACATGTTTAGATTTTATTACAATTCTAATCATTACTTTTTAAAACAATAAATATTGCCTAAAAGTGACAATATCTAAATAATGGCGCGGATGTCAATGAGGAAAGTCCTATTTTCATAACATATCCAGTTTAAAAGCTGTTTTATAAAACTGGAATCCTTACTCATAAATCAACCCTTATAATTTTGAAAAGAAATTTATTTCCTTTTGATAACAATTTTATTATTCTATCTCTATTTGTATTTTAAGTTTGGTGACCTTAGTCACCAATCAATTCCTGCAATTTTTAAGGAGGATTAATTTTCTTCCATTTTAATACTAGTTTTATTATTCTATTCTTGCTTTATTGGATTACCTCGCATATTTTGAAAAAAGAAATTCTTTTATTTTAATACTAGTTTCCTCCTTCTATCTAGTCTAAAACTTTATTCAAAATTAACGGAAACTTTATTAATCAACTGTCATAGATTGAATGTTTAACCAATATTATTGCATTACAGTAAATTTCAACATCTTTCCCATTAAATGCAGGTAGTGGTTCATAAAAATATTTAACAGTAGCACATTTATAGCTTACTGGTATAATTTATCATTAAGGTTTTAGTGGTTTTCAGAATCAACTATCAATTGCACACAATGTGAAATTTTGAAGATTTATAGAATAGATACTTACTATCATCAGTCTCTGTAATTGTCCGTTTCCTTCTCGTTGAGCTCATTTTTGTTTTCTCTTGTTTAAAAAAGTAACTGAAAAAATAAATAAATAAAAACAATCAAGGCTCTAAGCTTGTCTTATTAATGATGCTAATTCTCACTAAGTGTCTAATATTTTTACACCAAGACCAGTCATCGGATCTGTTCGTTATAAAGTATTGTCTTTGAAAAATTACTATATATATATATATATATATATATATATATATAATGAAATGGACAAAGTCCGACAATTATTTTAAGACATTTTTATGTTTATACATTCTTTTTATAGATACAAATATTTAAGTAAATGCTCCGTTTTATAATAAACAGTACTAATAACATTTACCCACCTGAATATCTGAGAAATTTTCATATTTGTATCTATAAAAAGAATGTATAAACATAAAAATGCCTTGAAATCTGACAATTATTTAGTTTTGCAATAATTTCCAAATCAAACTGCTGATAAAAAAAAATAAATAAATTAAACAAAATTTCGAAAGTGCAAGAAAGGATTGAAAAAGTTGATAAAAAAATAATTTGGTCTTTCCTCTTCATAATAACTAATATTTTGATAATAAAACTTTGTTTTTATCAAATCTGGGGCTTTTTTTTCATCGTGGTAGGATCGATTTTAGCGAAAAAGTTAGGTTACCTAATCACGCACGAATTTATTCAATATACTAAGTTTAATAAAAGTTAATAGAACAAAAAATACATTCTTAAAATTTATTTTTAGACATAAATAACAAATTCTTGATTATTGCACTACTGGTCTTTTGGTTTTGTTTATACTTTTTAGCGCACTTTTCTGGACAGAGGTGGTAGCATACAGTCTAGTTGTCCGTTGACCTAGGCTACCTTGCATAAATAAAATATTATTTTCATTGTTAAGTAAAAGGTAAACACTACTACTTTTAGAAAATCCTGTTATTTAATCTTTCTTTAGGTTTACTAACAGACTTCAAAAATGATTTCCAAAACAAAAACTAAATTTTATATTTGATGTTTACATTTTTTCGTATACAATAGCGATTTAATAACTTATGAAAAAATGTACCAATGTTTTAAATATGCAGAAGTTTATTTAAAATTAATTTTTCTTTTACTTCCTTATTTTTTTTTTTTAGGCCGTTATCTTTCAGGGCCGCAAGTTCAGAGAAAGCATTTAAATTATATATTTGCAAAGTTCAAAGCGGGACCCAGAAATTTTCTAGATTCATCTTCGACCTAAACATCCAACTTGTGACTTTGTGTTAAGGTCCAAGCTGGGTTCACAGGCCTAAAATAAAAATGTATTATCAACGTTGTGTGATGATACAACAACAGGAATTTTAATATTATTTTTTTAAGTTGTACCCGAGTCGGTATGTGTTGTTCTTTTGAAGGTGTATAAATTTAAAAAAAAAAAAAAAAATAAATAAATAAAAGCTACTACCAGAACTACCACTAACTACTCAGAAATTTTTCTTGAGTTAAAAACTGAAACAGAAATAGCGCCATGCTTTTTTCCCACTCAGTTTACAACGGAGAATATTACGGTGAATAAGACTTCTGACGAATAGTTGAGTTAAAATATTTGCAACGATGCCGAGACATCAATTTATATTTAAATAAAAATGAGTAAAGTAAAGAAAATAAAAATAAATATCACCCTACACAGACCGAGCAGCATTTCTTAATTAACCAGTCCCATATAACTTACGAGTGAAATTCTCATTCAACAAAA
>CAHIKZ030000003.1:0-2500 GCA_903632075.3 Acanthosepion pharaonis
AAGATTAATATGAATTAATGCAGAATACATTAATTTACGTATGTATTTTGGGTATTGTAAATATACAATGGGTTTCTTGTTATTTTTTAACTATTTTCTAAAAATATTCCATGCATAAAATCCCAATATTATGCAACAGTATTACATCAGTAAGGTTTTTTGTTCGTTGAGCGGCATATAAACACCTTATAGGTCATTTAATGCATAAATTTAATTTCCTTGGGAGCATTAGGAATTTCTTTTACAAAAATGTATTGCTGGTAATCTTTCCTTTTAAAAATATATTGTTCGTAATTTTTATTTACTATGAAAATGTATTGCTAGTATTTTTACTTTCATAGTGTTTTGGCGCCAGTTTTTTTTTGTGGGGTGGTGGTTAACTCTTTGCCCATAGCTGGATCAGGGTGGACATGGTAACAGCAGTAGTTAAGATGTGGTTCTACGTTCCTCAAAACCTCCCAATCAGAGGATGTAGTTTATCGTCATACCCATGATGATACGTTATTAAGATGCCGGTGAAATATTTATGAAGAAAAAGGTGTTATGAATAATCAAGAGTGATCTCCACTTGTTTTGTTACTCTCTTCTTTGAGATAGCTATTTCTCTTTACTTTGACTATAAAAGGACATTATACACGAACCTTGTATTCTCAGTTGAATAAAGCTTTCTTAAAGCCTACATCTGCGTACTTTTGTCATTAGAAAAGTTATTAATTATCGTAAGTAAGAAACCAAATTTTTGCATGATAAATAATTAAAAAATTTGAACTGAACAAATTAACGAAATGAAAACACAATTTCACGGTTTCGGTAAAGTCAGTTTTCGAGTAAATGATATTCATTGTTACGATTGGACCCCGTCGCTAAGAGTTACCAAAGAAATGACGTTGGGAGAGCCATGCCCTGAAGTGGTACAACACATAGATAGAGAAAGTATAGCATTAACAATTTTTTTAATGTCATTTTCATAACATCTTGGCGGGAATATTTTACAGTTACCTTCAGAGCACTCGATGTTAAAATCAGCATATTTTAAAGCATCATGAATATATATAAAAGAAGGCAAGAGAGTAGACCGGTTGAAACACAGAAACAAAATGAGAGTAATCAATGTCGGGGATAATGAAATTCCTTACCTCAAATCATGGAACTTTTTGAAATCACAGGGGCAAAAATCAAATACAGAATATATGCACTGATGACAATTTTTATTTTGCCTTTTCGTTTTCAATATACGGGAAAAGTAATGAATAAATAATGCAATAACCTTTGACTGAAACTGCATCTTTCACCTCTCAGAGACGCGAAAAGAAATGTGTTCTCCTGTGGCAGATAAAGAATATTGCCTTAAGATTTATCTTTTTTTCCCCAGAGATATCAGCATCCATAGATATATAGCTATATTCATGTACGTATGTGTTAACATATGCATATAAGTATTAGTAAGTTATTTTCTAAGCAAAATAGTAAATGGTAAGTTTAAATTAGTGTTGCTCAAGAACAAGCGAGTAGAACAAGGCAAAGAACGAACTTAATACATTAGTCATTTGCATCACACACACACACACACACACACATATATATATATATAAAGAAACATTGAAGTCAACACTCAGATGCGACAGATTGCGTCCAGCATGAAACAGCCTGTTGCCAACGAGTGTTGACTTCAATATTCACTATATATATATATATATATATATATATATATATATATATATATATATGATGTAGCCCCCCAAAACATCGTTTAAATTGTGAATAACTAAGTAACTACATGTCACAGGCAAACGAAATTAAATATGCTTCATATTGAACAATAAAAGATTTGTTTATCAAAATTCAAACAAGATATTGAAAGAAATGCAGATTTTATAATCGATTTCACAAAGCTTCACAAATGTTTAACATGTGCACCACCTGTGACACGGCACACGTCAAATCGGTAGTCCAACTCCTGTTAAACACGCAGTAGCATGTCTTGCGTAACATTCTTCAGTGATTCTCTGCTTAAGTTCCTCTAGGATTGTAGGGAGAATGGGAATATAGACATATCATTTCACATAGCTCCCATAGAACAAAAAAAAAATGACAAGGTGTCAAGTGAAGTGAACGTGGTGGCTATTTCAACAGCACTTTGTCATTATCTCTGATACGCCTGGTCCATCTTCCTGGTAGATTCTCATTGAGATAAGTATATATTGGAAAAATGGAAAATTAGTTAAGCGTTTTATTTCACGAAGTAACTTATTAAAACTTGTACTTCTCAGAACTAAGGAATTTTTTCCATTTTGTTATTCATTTACCAGTTATTGGTTTGATGATATATTATATAGGTTTTACATTTTCTATCCAACTGCGTCGAAACCAGAAATTCATCAGACTCCTTAACATTTTGATAGTTTCAAACGCAATGCTCTAACAAACTTAAATCGTACTGTGTACAAGCTTTCCATTCCGGAGGCTCAGAAGTCAACTCCACGACTGTCCTTTTTTTTGT
>CAHIKZ030000003.1:7500-15000 GCA_903632075.3 Acanthosepion pharaonis
ACCAGGAGAAATTAGTGATTTTTAAAATATTTAATTTTTTGAATATTTAAAAAAAAATATTCACTGTCCGTTCTATTTTCTCAATGTTGATCCGATATAAGGCTCAAGAGCTAATCAAGGTAGTGGGTTACTGAATAAAGTGGGTGATATGAAGCAAAGAGGTGGAAAAAAAGTGAAGCTTATTAACATATATAGGATACACAAATATTGACTCTTGATTTGAAGTGGTTGACTGCAGTGTTTAGAGAATCATCCAAGGTTTTTAAACTTTTTTAACCCATAGAGCATAGCTTCCGATTCCTTTATAGAGGGAGTTACCTAAATTTAAATCTGACGACCCTAACATTGATATTAACCAGCAAACAAAATCTAAAATGTTAAGGAAACTTAAGCAAATAATGGGTTAATTTCGTTCTTATTGTTGTTGTTCCTTGTATTATTGTAGAATATCTGATAAAGCCTCAGGTAGCTGAAGTTCGTATAGCCCGAAGTGAGGTTGTAAGTTAGTTTTGAAAATCGCATGCAAAATTCAGCTTGTGGGCGGTTCTTCAAAATCCAGATAGTGCCTCCAAACTTTTGTCATACACATACACAAACACAGTCACATACATACATACATACATGCGTACGTACATATATATATATATTTGGTTGGATAGATGTGAGTTTGTGACCCTGGGTTTCACGCTTTAGAGATCGTCAGACAAACCGCGCATATAATATATAAATAATTATATATATATTTATTTATATTTATATAAACACACTTTTCACACACACACACACACACACACACACACACACACATATATGTATGATAAAAATACAGTTTAATGTTATGCTATATTTATGAGTAAAAGTGCTTAGTATGAAACATAGAGCCTATGTAAATATAAAAGTGGACAGTGAGGTTAACACAGACCGGTGACAGTTTGTTTCATGCTTGACGCAATCTTTATGGCCTGAAGATCATATTCAAGCATGGAACAGATTTTTGCAACTCGCTGTTAACCCCAGTGTCAATTATATATATATATATATATATATATATATATATATATATATATTTGTGCGTGTGTGTGTGTTATTACGCATGTTTATTCATACGTTTTTAGTTTGTAGAGACTGGCTTCAATATTTATCATTGGTAGTACTGAAAGTGTACAAATGAACAAATCGACCCTGACAAAAAATATGTTCTATTTGGAAAGTAATGGACATCAGCTGTCATAAAATTTACAAAATGGGCGCCAGTAATCTCGTCAAAAAGATAGAAATAAATTCTCCATTAACCTTCTCCATTGGCGCGAGTTTATTGGTTCGATCATCGTGTATATTTTCTCCAATATATAACATGGAAACGACCATCCCAGCAAATAAAGAAGAAAAAGCAACAACAAAGGGATAGTCAAATTGTTTTATGGAAATGTTTTAGTTCAGAATTACACATAAAGATTGTGAATTATCGTGTTTTATGGAACTGATCCACGGAGGAATACAGTTTCCATAATCTAGCATACGGTTTTTTGATTTGATGGAATGTAAAATGGCGTTAAACGATTTTTAGCAGCCAAATGAGAAATATAACATCTGTTATCTGGTATTTGTTTTCCTTGAATTTAGATATCAAATGCTCAAAACTTTGTTCAATCGCCATTTGAGGAGAGAAGAGATATTCGTATCGTAGGGAAGGTCTTAGTGATTTAAGGGAAAATGGGAGGTGATTTGTAATTTTTCTCTATAGGAAATGCCAGTAGAAATGCCAATTATTTACAGTATATTTGTTGTTTGAGATTAGAGTTGGGTAGACCTTTCTTTTTACAAACCTTACTAGTGTTTCTGAATTGCTCTTTCTACTCTGATGGCTTCAGTCATTTCAAAACATTAGCAAGAATCTTTGCGAACAAAAACGTACAAACAAAACAAATGAAAAAATATGAAAGGAAATAAGCGTCAATGTTTGCAATATAACTGCAAACGAATCGGCTGAATTAAATGGAATTGACAAAGAGATCCCCACAAAGACCTAAAGATGAAAAAATAAAAAAAGCGGCGAAGCAAAATAGTAAGTGAGTAGCCGGATGAAAATGGTACTCAATAATGAATCATAGGTCTGCATTGGCCGAGTGCCAACAGGAGCATGTTGTTTTGTGCCATTCTAAAGAAACTATAAAAAATTAAAGAAAAATTCAGTGCAAAATTATAGGAGTGTACGTCAGTTATAGGGCTAGTAAAGATCCCGATAATTACGTCAACATTCAATGCTTAGGTGTACATTGAACTTTGGTCCCTTTTTTGCATCAGTAGAGATCTGGTTTGGTTTGTTTTGTTTTATGGCATACCAACTTCAATGGGTTATTTAATTCCGACAAGATTTTTAATTGCTGGTAATATCTGTTCCAAAAATGTATTGCTGGTAATATTTTTTCAAAAAAATGTATTGCTGGTAATAATCTATTGCAGGTAATATTTTTTTCCTCAAAAATTCATTGCTGGTAATATTTTTTCTTCAAAAAATGCATTGCTGGTAATATTCTCTTCCTTCAAAAATGTATTGCTGGTAATATTTTTACCAAAATATATTGCTGGTAATATTTATTTTCTTAAAAAAATGTATTACTGGTAATAGTGTCTTGCTGCTAATAGTTTTCCTCAAAAAAATTTATTGCTGGTATTAAAACCTATTTTTACACTTCTCTAGTGGTTTGACCTCAGTTTGACCTCAGTTTGGGGGTTAACAATTTGCCCATAGCTGAGACCTGAACATGTCCTACCACCCAGAGTCAGGGTGAACCTAGGAACACCAGCAATTAAGAGGTGGTACCACACTCTTCAAAACCTTCTGATCAGAGGCCTTGCTGTCGGACGTAGTTTATCGTCTTACCCAGGACGTGAATGTAGTTTAGAAATTAGGTTTAGCTATGATGGAGGCGTTTTGACAAAGAGAAATGAATGTTTTCTTTAAGAAAGACATATAGCTGTTCTCGGACATCGTCAGTAAATAGTTCTCATCTCAATCAAGTGGGGAAAATTATACAGAGAAAAGAATCCATGATAAGGATATTCTAAACACTATTCAGATGAAAAATATTATTTTTCATTGATGAGGTGAAAGAATTCAAGTTTCAGAAAAGGAGGTTCAAAATGATTCTAATTCTAATTTCTTCATCGATATTGCGTGATTAGTTTTCTGTATTTGATCAAGAAAAAATGTGACGTTAATCTAATCAAATGTATTTTGTTCCATTTATATTTCAGGAAGTCAGAATTTTCAGCGATTAACCATTTGAGCCCTGACCACCGCTTTACCGGTGGTAGAGAAAAATGACGTAATACGCAGCCACCGGTTGAAAAGTGGGTAAACACTTGTAACTATTTTTCTATCTACCGTGAAACATTATATAACAATTATTTGCGAATTTTGACTCAGAAGCTCAGGCAAAAGGATTAAAATTGTTCAGGAACACAGGGCGTTAAGGGTTAAAGAAAACTTCCTTTGTTTTATATGATTTGTTCATTTGCTGCGAATTAAAAGAAAACTCAATGTATATGAGAGGATTTCATAGATTTTCTTTTCTATGTATTTTCTCTCTCTCTCTCTCTCTATATATATATATATATATATATATATATATATATATATATATGCACATTTCATTGAATACGGCAGACAAAGTAGGATATTACATCGAAAACATGTCAAAATCGCTACACAATTGCAGTCGAGTTTCGATGCACATACAACGCATCTCATCAGGAGATTGTAAATTGTTGGCGAGTGAACGATTTAATCAGATTTAAAAACAAAATACAGCCTCTAATTATAAAAAAAGAAAAATGAGGAGGGTGATTATAAGGTTTGAGTGCTTTGTTTACATCAACCAATCTAATATGACCTACGTTAAATTTAGACTAAGAGAAGAAGCAAAAATTAAGAATTTATTTTCGATAAATGGGTCATGATACGTAGGTTTGAAATCAATGACAGCAACAGACGTTAAACAGGACCGGATGTTAATGGATACATTTTGTATATTTAAACGGTGTCATTTCGTTAGAGAAATTAAGTGGTAATCTAACAAAATGCTAGTCAAGTTATATGCTTTGCAAGTTTCCTACATCAAAAACATTTTTATTGTTAATAAATAAATAGCTTCTTTAAGAAACCATAAAACAATTTAAATCGATAGACTTACTTGATAAATTAATATGCAACTGCGACTAAGGATTCTTTATATAAAAATCTCTCTCTCTCTCTCTTTATATATATATATATATATATATATATATATATGAGAGGGGAGGGACAAATGCTTATAATTAATCATTTTATTATAATCATTTGTCCCCCTTCATATATATATATATATATATATATATATATATATATATATATGAGAGGGGAGGGACAAATGCTTATAATAAGGTGATTAATTTTCAGAAAGTGTCACTCGTTATTTGCCGAGAACCTGAATAATCGGGTATTAATACTTGTCTCCTGTACGCACCTACGTGTGCTATTTTCTTTATGATTCCATGAAGCTCAAGTCAAAACACAATTTGTTGCCTCAAATGTCCCACACCCTGCTGGTGATGTTATCATATTTGAAGGGGTGCCATATCTTTGTCCTGGCTGAAGAAGGAAACTGAATTGGCAAAGTTCTTTAACTGATTTTAAAGAAACAATGTGTTGCCAGAAAGAAAATTGGCAGATAAAACGAAACAAGCTATAAAAGTAGGAAAGGAAAAAAAATAGTGAAATGAAGGATAAGAGAAAAATTGCAGGAAAAAAAAAAAACGACGCAATTAAATAGTCTTATTTTGGTAAATTCTTGCAAAACAGGAAACGGCGTCGTATTTGTGTTGACGTCTTTCACGTGATCAGTTAGCACTTCAATTCTGTCTTTGTTTCTTTTAGGCATGTTTTGGTAATCAGTTAGTAATATTGCGTTATTCATTTGCTGTCGATTTTAGTAGAATTAATATTTGTACTGGTACATATTAATAACCATTTCAGCAAAACTCGCCAACTATTTCAGAACATACGCTCGTCGCACATTTTCTTTTTCTCAGTTCTTGTCGAATCCTTAATCATGTTTATTGAATTTGCATTTCATTGGCATGGAACCGAAAATAGCTGCTGATTATTCCATGAAATTCAAAGAAAATTTAAAAATTAACAAAAGACTTACGGACGTATTATTTTTTTTTCTTGCTGGAAAACCTGTTCAGCTTCGTAGAGAAATCAAATGCTGATCGATATTGCCTATTATCATATATTTGAAGTTGCTTTCAAAATAGTTAAAAGGAAATGGTACGTTAAAACGAACAAGTATGTTGGTTGAGAATTTAACGTCCTCAATGTTTACGGGTTTTAACGTGTACGTGTTGAATGCAAGGTAGACTATTGTCGCCAAAAACAGGATTCCATAAACGTTCAGGATGTGAGTTTACATGTCTGTCCATCCATACATGTCATCCTTATTAGCACCAATCAAAATCTTTCGCCTTAATATGTTTGAAATTTCTTCTGCTAACCATTTATGCAATCTCATTATATAGGTTCAACTTATCTTTCTTTTGTGCGCTTTAATATATCCTGCTGGTGTCATATTTTCCAAGACCCCTTTCCATATTATTCAAATATTTCTTTCTGATATTAAGTATAAGTATTTCCATTTTCTCTAAAACTCCGTCTTTGTTCGCATGTTCATTCTATGGTATTCTCAGCATCCTTCTGTAGACCCACATTTCCGTTGCCTCAACATTTTTTTCATCTGTCAGGAGATTGTCCGTTATTCACTGCCATATAAGAGGAGCAATATTACATAGCTGTTCATCACTCTTTTTTTTTTGCAACCAAATTTTCTATCTCTTAATAATATACTTAACTTTTAAAAGGTATCTTTCGTTATTCCAATGAGCGTTCGGATTTACTTGGCGCACATTCCGTTGTCTGTTATTACAGATTGTGTAAACGGCAGGATATGATTTAAGAGAGATAACAAAAAGAAAATGATGACAGAAAGCTACAAATTATATGGAATTTTCTAGAGCCATGATAGCCATCGTCCTGAAGGGACATAGAACATAGAAGAAGAATTCAAAATATATCGGCAGGAATAAATTTTGTTAAAAAGTTCAGATGTCAATGAAAACAGTTTGGGGTCTGGTCGGTAGATTTTAAGCATCGATCATTGTTAGGTTACTTAATATCAAAATGCATCTTTTTTGAGTTTATAAGCATTGAGTTGGCTCGGATATAGATGCATATTGGACGGTTATTTGAGTAAGTGAGTTTTTGCTTGGTAAGTCTTTCCACTGATAAGATCTTCTCACGTCTTCATGTGTTCCATACAAAAGTAACATTTTTAAAAAAGTGCATTTCTCCTAATTATTTTCATCATCAACATTATCCTTCGACTTCCCTGTGGTTGACAATCCCTTTTCACATTGTTCGGTTCTGTATTGATGTCTCCAGATCACTATGTTCAACCCTGAGCTATGGCGCCTGGGAAAGTCAATTTTTGTGAAAAGACACTTGGATACCATAAGAGTAAAAATGAGACGATTTACCTGTCCGCTTAGTGACAGTGGCCGATAAACTACAATCGTTTTTGTTTGTGCTTAAGTGAGATTGGTCACAGTTCTCCGTAAATTGTGTTAAGCGTTGCATGAAATCTACAAATGATGTTCTGGATTTTTCTAAGTGGATTTGTATATGTTCCATCCAGTTGTCTTTCAAGAGAAACAGATAATGTCCAAGTTTCTGATTCGTACATAGGACTGGTTCAATCATTGTTCGAAAAGTTTGAACTTTTAATGAGCATGGAAGGTTCGATTGCCAAATTTTGTGAACTTTGTTACACGCATTCCATTTAAGAGCTTTGCGAATGTTGAAGTCTTTTTGGAAATCTATTATATGAGGACCGAGATATTTGAAATACTCAACTCTTTTGATTGATGTATTATTGGGTGAATTCAACTCGGATGGTTCATGGGAGGTAGTGATATATTCTGTCTTACGTTGCAACTTGATTCGCTGCTTAGCCGAATGATTGCAGCAAGGATTCTATATAATTGATACATTTTGAAATTGATGCAAGATCATTGGCAAAGTCAAGCTCAGTCAAGTATTGTGAAGGGTACCGACTTCTTCGGCGAGATTTCAAAAGGAAGCCTTTTCCCCTCCATGTTGTCGATAGAAATAGGCAGAACATAGTCCAGAACAACTATAAACAGAAAAGGAACAAGTGTGTCACTTTGTAGAACCCCTTCTTTAACCTCAAAGGAATCAGTTTTGCTATCAGGCAATACAATGGTGGCATTGGTGTTTCTGTACAGAACTCTAATTGCCTCAACAATTCTAATTATATTACAAGTACATAAGGTGGACGAATACTTATCGTATTATAGTATTAATGTAGAAAAATAGGTCCTGCAGCAGCGTGTGATCGACATGAAGAATGTGATTTACAACATCACAGATGTTCTAAAGCA